>PVJX010001093.1:0-181915 GCA_004027295.1 Dolichotis patagonum | reverse complement strand
GGTCTTCTGTCATATGGAACTATTGTTTTCTCTCCTTTGATTTTCAGTCTATGAATTTCCTTTTTTGATAAATGTGTTTCTTGTATACAGTATATTGATGGATCTTGTTTCTTGATCCACTCTCCCTGTGTTTCTTTTTATAAATGAATTAAGCCTGTCTACATTAGTGGTTAAAATCAGCAAGCATTGGTTTATTTCTGCCATGCTATCATCCTGCTGTTCGTCCTCCACTTTTCTCCTTCATTCATTTGCTTGCTCTGTTTGGCAATCCTTCTTTTCTGCTGCTCCTTGAACTATGGTTATCTTTATTTCTTTCTAGAATCTCCTTCAGCACTCTCTGTAGGGCTGGTTTGGTGGTTATGAATTCCCTCAGTTGTTCTTCATCATGGAAGTATCTTATTTTTCCATCAATTTTAAAACATAGTTTTGCACAGTATATAAATCTGGGCTGGAAGTTGTTTTCTTTCAGCATTTGAAACATGTGACTCCATACTCTTTGTGACTTCATGGTTTTTGCTGACAAGTCTGCCGTGATTCTGGTTTGCTTTCCTTTATAGGTGATCAGTTTCTTTTTTCTAACAGCTTTTAATATTCTTGTGCTGAATTTATGTTATCTTGAGTATTATATGTCTGGCTGTAGATATACTTTGGTTATGACTAGTTGGAGTTCTATCTACCTCAGTTAATCTTTCATTTTCAAGTTGCTAGTTGTGATTGTGTATTCAAGGTCTGAGAACCTATATTCAGTCTCTTTCAAGCAGTTCTTCCAATTTTTGATCAGCTTTTTAATTTCCTGGATATATATTTGAATCTGTTTCATGCATTGTAATTCCTTTTTATTGCTCATTCAATATTTCCATCATTTTATTATACTGCTCTGTTTTTATTTACTTTTTAATTTTATTTAAAGAGAAAAAAAACAAAAAAGAAAACAACCAAACAAAACAGAAAAAGGGTACCGAATTCCCAAGGCAAAAAATAAAAGAACCACAAGAACAACAACAAAACAAAAACACTAAGAAATCGCCACTTGATAAGTTACATACTGTCATCATTGGAAATAGTTGTTCAAGTTACAAAATTAAAGCACACAAAGCAGACATTCATACAGTGAGACTATTAACAGTTCTGCTCCACAATCTAACAAAAACAGTAATGTGGTCATCCATCTTACACACTTTAACATACATGCAGTTATATCCTTTACAGCACTTTCTTTTCCCCTCTTTATATATATAATATATATATTATATTTAATATATATATTAAATATATAATATATTAAATATATATTATATATATTAATATAATATATAATATAATATATTATATATTATATATATTATATATATTATATATAATATATATTATATATATTATATATATTATATATAATATATATAATATATATTATATATATTTTAAATTTTATTTTAAGGGGGTAAAATTAAATACAACAAAACAGAACAGAACAGGACTTAAGAAAATATCAATTTCAAAGCTATACAACCAAGGATCTTCACTATCTGTCATATTGTCTCTTGTTTTCTTCCAAATGTTTGTCCATATCTTTGCATATGGGGAGCTTATACTAAATACCATAGCCAATTTTTTCACAAGATGTGCAGTAAACTGGCTCCCACTTGCTAAGGATGGGGGACATGGGACAGGACGACATGAGATGTTTGATTCTCAGCCTGCCCACCAGTAGGATCACAGCCACCCTCCAGAGAGGGGAGAAGTTTCTTGTTCTCCCAGCACCCCGAGTCAACCGCATGGTGCAGGTACCAACACACCAGGGTATCTCTCCTTCAGGCCACCAAAAGTCTGCCACACTCTCAGCTGCCCCCCAGAGGGGGAAGGACTGCTCTGTTTTTAAATCTATGTTTTCTTTTGATATACTCAGCAAATCTGTTTTCTTTAGATATACTCAGGATTTCTTTCTTTATTTGTTTTGAAGAGAACAAAACCAAATGAAATAAAACAGAATAGAGTCAATGAAAAAAAAAAGGATGAACATGGTACATGACTTAAAAATAACATACAAGAAGATCAATAATGGCTACCACAAAACCTCTTGTTATCTTCAAATGAATTGCCCACAATATCAGGCATAGGAAAAACAAACAAAATAGTATAGAGTAAAACCAATAAATAAGACAATGGAAGCAGTACAGGACTTCAAAAGAAATTAATAGTAAAACCACAATGGGTATTATAATGCATCTTATTATCTTCAAAATAGTTGCCTACACCATCAGACACAATACAATCAAACAAAACAAAATAGAATAAAATTAGTCAGAACAAAACAATGAAAGCAGTACAGGGCTTCAAATCAATCTAATAGGAAATAAAAAATGGTTACCATAATATATTTTGTTATCTTTGAAATAGCTGTCCATGCCATCATATATAATATGATTAGACAGACAGAAACAGAATAAAACCAAATGACACAACAATGAAAACAATATGGGTTTCAAATAATGATTATAGATTAACAATGGCCACTGCCTTCCCTTTTTTAGACACATCCTCCCCTTTCACTTTCACAGGATGTGTTGTATCTATTGCATCCCACTAACTCCTTTAGTTTTTATAATAGGGAGACAATATGCTATGCTCCTATGTGACTCTGAACCTTTTTACCCCTGAGCATTATCTCAAGTTTTATCCATTTACCTATGAGTGCCTCAAGGTTATCTTTCTTTTTTTTTATTTTGAAGGTTGTAGAAATACAACAGAACAAGACAGAACAAAGCCAATTGAGACAGTGTAGTGAAATTGGTACAGAACTTCACAGCAGGTTACCAGGATAACAGTAATAGGTGCCATACTATATCTTATTATCTTCACAATAGTTGTCTAGCCAATTAGGTATAGCAAAATCACACCAAAGACAGAACATTATAAAACCAATCAAAAGAGAATATTGAATAAAGTAATCATAATGAAACAAAACAGTGAAAACAACATTTGCTTTCAAAGAGAAGATAGAGGAGACCCCCATATTTGCTTATACAGCATATTTGCATATACAGCATACAGTCATCCTGCCAAGAGATGCTCAGACCTCTGTCCCCAGTTGCTAACGGGGTGCGGGGGTGGGATGTTTCATTCCAAGCCTGCACACCGGTAGGCTCACAAGAGGTGCTACTGGGTCTCCTCCTGGCTCATGCCAAAGGAAGGCGCTTACCAAGAGGGCAGGTGAATTGCTTTGTGCAGCCGCCTGGATCCCACCATGGCCGTGGCCTGATCTCGGGCCACTGACTGGAAGGTTATCTTTCTTTGTAGCTGAGTAGCTTCCCATTGTATGAAAGAGCCACGAGTTTCTAACGAGTCTGCGAAGTATATGTATTAAAGCAAAAACCTCCTTAGCAATAATAAGGATTGAATCTTGACTCCCTTTTTTTATTATTACATAATTCACTGGACTCTGTATCTTATTTTGTGTGTGTGTAAAGTAGGCATTTTAATAAACACATCATATTTTGTGGGAGTTAATTGACATGATGAAAATGCCCCTCTAAGAGCAATATACACTGTATATTAACTTCTACTAATATTGTCATTATTTTTAATTTATTTTAAATGTTATATCCTTAATCACCATAGAAAATTAGGAATAACAAAAAAAAAGCTGAACATTAAAAATGAGCAATTTTCAACTTTGGCTTACTATCTGAAAAGTTGCAAATATTAGAGAATAATTCAATAAATTTCATGACTTATGTAAATATAAAATTAATATATATCATACTCATCGTGTTAATTGTGGGAGTCTAAGCTATAAAACAGAAAATGGTCTAAGGAAGTCAGAATAGACATATATAATAGAGAAAGCTGCAATGCATTTATAAAACAATGTAACATTATTAAGCACATATACCAGTAAAATAATTACATTTCCACTAGACAAAATTCAGCTATCTTTCTGCATGCTCAATTACTGTGAGTTTCTACAATCAGTGGAAGTACAAAATATATCAAAGTCAATGAAAATCTCAGAGCTCTATAAAATTAGGTAACTCCTGAGCAGTAAAGTAAGCAATGGTCAACATTTTCTTGATGATATTCAAAGATATTTTTTGTCCATTTCAAAATATATCATAATATTTTTTTCTTAAAAGATTTTTTAGAAACTCCAATTTATTGGTATCTTAGAGGTTACCATTATCATCTTTGAAGAAATTCATATTTTGTTTCCCTTTTGTTCTCTCTACTTTTCAAATTTAAGCAAAAAAAGTATTGACTGAGTTCACCACAACAATGTCTGAATATCCTAAGATTTCTTCATGTCTCTCACAAGTACTGAATATTTGCTTTGCTCTGCTGGGGTTTTGTGTGTTTTTTGTTTGGTTTTAGTTTTGTTTTTGGTTTTGGTTTTGGTTTTGGTTTTGGTTTTGATTTTGATTTTTCTTGTGAGACAGGGTTTTACTAGGTAGTTCAGGAAATGTCATCTAAATTGAAAATTTAAAAATGGGTAAAACTAACGCAGTAAAGATTAACATAAGTATAGATGATTCCATAGAGCATGGATAATAAGATCAAAGACACTCATACCAGTATAAATTCTACCTGTCACAAAATGACCTTTTAACCTTTCCCTATATTTTATAGTTTAACTATCTATGAATATTTATTATTGGGCAAATAGTCAATTTAACTAATGCAATGACACGAATCATAGCTTAGTCTTTCAGGACAAGTGCTAAACCACTCAATAGTGGTTTGAGAAGAATATAAAGAAATGTTTATTTCTGAGAGAAATGGATTCATATATATGTGAAAATGCTTATACTTTGGTAATCTATTCATATTGTCTCCCTTGAAGAATGCTACAACTATAAGTGACCATAAGCTAAACAGTTGAGCCCAAATAAGTCATAAAGACTGAGAACTGTTGAATTGTCTGGGATAGTGGTGAACTCCATTGTTCTGACCTGATATGTCCAGGATAGGATTTGTACTAGAGTACATTCCTGGGCTTTGTCTGCCCCTCTCCCCATACCCCATTTATTCCCAAAGTAGAAGAAATGATCCCCCCCTTTTTTTAATCGATCCTGGGGATCTAACTCACAACCACGAGCTTGCAAGGCAGGCATTTATGCAGCGGTGCTACATCCCCAGCCTGGAAGAAATTATGTATAATGGTATGTATGATGATGAGTTGAGAGAGATGACCGAGCATGCTCAGCTCAATTTTTCTGTCTTAACAGAAAGTACATTTTGTACTACTCTAGGTCACGTGGAATTTGCCCTTCCTTATAAACGATGACTTAGTTGCCTTCCCAATGAAACCCAGGGACACAGTGGGAAGTAAAGGAACTTAGTGACCAGGAAATTAGGAAGGGTTTACTAGATGACAGTACTCTGCAAATGGGCTAAACTTTGGAACCACTGTAAAATGATGTTCTTTAAATATATATTTTATATTTATGTCCAAGAAAGCTTGAGCATCATGTAAGAGTAGGGAAATGCTTTGAAAAGTTTGCCTCACCTTATTGAAAGGTATTTTCTTCTATAATGAAGTTTTCTACTCTTGCTCACCCCAAAGAAAGCCCTAAGGTTACTAGAATAACAATCCTCCCCAAAAGCATGTCATGTAAGATACATGGAAAACTGTCTCAGAGGAATTTTGGTAAATGTAATTTTTCCATCCTGTTATATTGTCAGTATCTTATTAATCTTTTATTTTCCTTTATTTTGTTTTAAAAATATTTGTCTTTTGAATTCACCTTTAAATTTTTATTAGTACATACCTGCAGTCATGATGATTACATTCATTGGAGGGAGTCGATAGCTGTACCTGTCATCTTTCATGTATGCGTTCCCAAGAGCTGCCTGACTAGCCGACTTGTGTTCATCTGGCTGCGTGTACAAGTATTGAGTCACGTCTTGTTCTAACTCCAAATGAGAACCACAGAAGCCCTCTGGATCTGGTATACATGTAAGATGTAGGGTAGCTTTGTTCCACAAAAAAGGCAGGAGAATCCAAGCCAAAATATTCACCAATGTCACAATCTGGTCGGAGCACTATAAATATAATTAACAACAACATTATTATTTTAGCATCTGTGATGGTTAGCTTAATTATCAACTTAACTGGTTTAAGGACCTGCCCAGGGGATTAGTGGAGCCCACTTCCAGGTGTCTTTGGGTGGGTCATGCAGGTGTCACCTTGGGGCTGTATCTAGTCCCCAGCCTTTCTTCTCTGGCACTGTTCTCCTGCTCTGCTTTCCAGTCACCATAACCTAAGTGGCTTGTTACACCATGCACTTTTACCAGATTTCTGCTTTGGAGCCAACCAATCATGGACTGAATCTCTAGAAACCATAAACCACATTAAACCTCTGTTTGAAATTGCAGGTG
Source organism: Dolichotis patagonum (assembly GCA_004027295.1). Lineage (NCBI taxonomy): Eukaryota > Metazoa > Chordata > Mammalia > Rodentia > Caviidae > Dolichotis > Dolichotis patagonum. The sequence continues at coordinate 175,540 of PVJX010001093.1, read as the reverse complement.
GCAAGTATTATACTTTGGCAAGGGGAAAACTAACTAATACAATAGATGTTTTTGTATCTCTACATAAAATTTTAGAAAGTATCATCTATACCGGATCTTTCACAAAATTATGCCTTATTTACTACCTATTGATGCTGAATAGAAAATATCATAGTGGTGCCTTTCAAATTCTTTATTTTATGTTCATCTTTAATTACTAGTGGAGAGCACCTCTCACATCTTCTTATTCACTTCGTCCAAGAAAAACTCGGGATATTTTAGCTCTCTCAAAATTGCTAAAATGGGTACCTATTTATTTATGTCTGGTTTTGGGTTCACAGCAATTTTTTTAATCTCTTTAATGAACTTGCTAAAATTCTATTTACATTTTAAAAAAGTCAAGCACATTGATTGCATAAAAGAAGGCTAGAAATAGAGGTTGAGGAAAGAAAAATATGTAACAAAGTGGAATTGAGGGAAACACCCATGAAATATTTCCATTTGTTGAAATTCTCAATTATTGCCATGTTATAACTAAAATACTTCAAATATCAACAGAGTTTTTAAAATTTCACTGTCTTCTTACATCCAACTTTACATCATAAGAATGAAGGCAATCTATTTCCAAATACATTTTCAAGAGCTCAAACTAAAAGCATTGTAACATTTACAGTCACATATCAACAGTGAAGTCATGGTAATCAGTTCTCTGTTTGAACAAAATAAATCTGACTATCTTCAAGGTCATCCAATAATTAATCATTTGTCATCTTACATTTGAAAGGATGAGCCCTTAAATATCTCCAACTTTTTAAATAATTTGAATTCTAAATTATTACTTGAGATTGAAATCTCTTTAATCTATCGATGAATCTGTTAGGATTTCAGTTTTCCATTAAGATCCTGTCTATTAAAAATGACATAAGCATCAACACAGACTGGATTAATAGTAACAGTTCAGGTGAAGTTTCTTACATGGTTTTGTGTAAGACGTACATTACAAGTGGCAGTCAGCCACAAGGATGATCTGTAGTGATTCTAGACCTCTACTACATATTTTTACCCTGCATAACAAATCAGGACTTGTTTCTATAATCAACATAATACCATTAAGAGGACTATTAGAAATGAGGGAGGAAATCAAGGAGGTAGAGAGGGAAGCAGGAAAAAGTAAGGAGGTTTGAAAATAATTCAAGTATATACCAAGATCCCCAAAGAGAACCCATGATTCTGCATAATTTGTACGTACTAGTACAATATTTTAAAAAGAGAATATTACAGAATGACCATGTGAACTTCTTAAGGAAGACCACCATAAAAGGAAGAGTACCACCTACACTGGCCTCGTGATTCTGGAGGAAGCCTGCCACGATGCTATGAGGTACCAACTTAGATCTCTTGACACAGTCAGTGTTAAGTAGCCAATCAAGTCAATGATCCTCCTTAGAAACAGATGCTCCAGTTTCAGTCCAGCCTTGAGGACTCCAGCCCCCACTGACAAATGACTACAGTGTTTACCCTATGCTTGAGTCCCCAGCCAAAACATTCTTCATGTTTTTTTTTTCCACTGAAACTGTGAGATACAATAAGCAACTAGCGCTGGTTGAAGCCATTCAGCTTTCAGGCAATATGTAGCTAGATACAACTAGCTCATTCTACTGCCAATCACAAGACTTTATAAGTTTGCTGGCTTTGTGTCTTGCATTTGGCTCTAATCTCAGATCTCAACCAGTCTCAACACATTTGCTAATAACTTGAGAATGATGGACTATGAAATTAGAGGAGTTATATGGAGCTAGAACGTGGAAACCACTGTAGGGATTTTGGCTTTTAGTATGGTGGGAAGTCACTGAGGGGACTGGAGAAGACTGTTTCTATATGCTTACATTTCCAAGCATTATTCTATATTATATAGTAAGAAGTCTGATGCAGTCATTTCAGATAGTGATAATACATGAATTATGCCTCATATATAGCTCAAGTTTACCATAGAGTACGTCTGTAAGAGACTGAAGAAAATGCCTAGAATCAGCTTGTGGGAGATAAATTTAAGACATACTAAGTAAGAGGAAAATAAAAGGTTAATTGTAACTTACAAGTGAAGGAAGCCCCATAAGAAGCACATACAGGTCCAAGAGCATTTCTTGGAAACTCCACAAGGCATACACATGCAACAGTGCCCCCAGCAAAATCTGTGACATGTGTGCACCAGCATCACACAGCGGGTTCAGTAGCAACTTGTGTTTCAGTTTGACAGGTTAATGCGTAGAGGACATTATAGTTTAAACTACATAGCTGTGACATTGTTGGCTCTCTTTGCTCACTGTAATGAGCAGGGGTCCAAGCAGTGGTTGACTTAGTGTGGAAGGCAGCTCCCATTGATGTCTTCCCAGGCTCCAGCATCCTTCGGCTAACGCTTATCCAGAGATTCCAGTCCCTGTCTGCATAGGACTGGCGGGTGTCTTGCAAATGGAAAAGGGGTGTTTCAGAGCATGGTGCCAAATGTCCCAGTTACTCTCAGGAATGATGCAAGGTGAGCTGGTAAGAAACAGCCAGAATTACACAGTGATGATTTATGATAGTTTGGTAAAATTGAACTCTAAAAATCAGTTTCTCTATCTGTGAACTTGACGTAGTAAAATCTCCCTCTAAGTTTGTTAAATAGTATTATATGCGAAAAGTATATGTGAGAATATTGAAAAACACTGAATTATTCATACCTCAATGTCTAACAGCCACAATCTATTCGATGGCATATTTACAGATAAACATTCCTGGGGGACAGGAAAAGCAGAATTATGAGACCATAGATCACTGAATGAGGAGGACTGAAGAAATGTTTAGAAAATTCTATTTTGTACGTTTTAATACAGTTCATTCAAATATTGCACAAGCATTACACAGATGACAGAAAGTGAAGTTTCTAAGTTCTATAAAACTTTGCAGTTGGACTTATTATAACATAAATAAAAATTAGATTGCCCCATCTTTAAGCCCATCAAAATAAATGTCATAGGGAAATGGAGACAACTTGAGACTATCCTCATTAGTGAAATAAATAAGAATCATATTTATAAATATCACATTGTGTCTCTAGTGTAAAAAATAATAAGAACTGTAGGAGTAATAAAACCCAAATGTGTAATTGCTACTGCAAAAAAAAGAGAGGAAAAGAAAGTGCTCTAAAGGATATAACTGTATATGTGTTTAAGTGCGCAAGATAGATGACCATATTACTGCTTTTGTTAGATCGTGGAGCAGAACTGTTAACAGTCTCACTGTTTGAATGTCTACATTGTATGCTTTAATTTTGTAACTTAAACAACTATTTCCAAGATGACAGCATGCAATTCATCAAGTACTGATTTCTTAGTGTTTTTTGTTCTTTTATTTCTTTCCTTGGAATTCTGTATTGCTGCTACCCTTTTTTCTGTTTTGTTTTGTATTGTTTTTCTCTTTAAATAAAAAATTTTAAAAAATAAATAAATGTCATATCACTGTTTTAATGACAACTGCTATATCAATGCTGATTGATACTTCTAGTCTTTGCCAGTGTAACTCAGATTATTAAGAAAATGTAAATGTCAGGGTTGGTCTAGAGAACTAAACAAAACTCCTGACATGGGATTAGTGGTTGAACCACAAGGCTAAAAATGGGGTCTGTAAGTAACTGCTAAAGGCCTTCAGCAGTGGGGAGAAAAGTGATGCAAAAAAATAAATAAATAAAGGAGTTGGAGCCTGACATTGAACCCTCACCATTTCCAATATATTAACTTGTCAGAAGTTTTAGGTTATTAAATAATAAATATGTAAGAAAAGTTAAACTAATTAAAAGTAAGCACAATGCACTACTAATAAAAATGTCCTTGACAAGGGTCCATCAATTTCTTATATTCCACTCCACTTGCAATGCTCTTTACAGAATTAATTTGTAGTGAGTGAGGTGAGTAAGCAGTTATCATCTGCCCTTCAAAACTTTTTGGCTTTCTTATTTCAGCAAACATAAGCCTTATCCAGCTAGAAATATATGCCAAAAAATACAAAACATAATCCCAAACACACTTATTTATGCAACAAAAACAAACATGAGAAATATGCAAAGGCTACTTAAAATTGTTTTCAAAAACTGGGTAAGTAATGTGAAATACAGATAGTGTAATCTGAAGTCTGAGATGGAAATTAGCATAACTAAATACAGGCAGTTGTTTACTTTTATGCACATTTTAGCTCTTAGTTTTCTAATGTACATAGTCCATCCTCTTCTGTGATAGGATGCTTCTGTTACAGCCTCACTGTAGATTTGTTTAAAGGTGTGTTCCTATAGTCAACTAATACGACATCTGCAGACTTCTGAAATAATACTGGTTGTTTTCATCAAGAACTGACAGTCTAGACAGGGGGAAGATCCTGACTCTCTAGTAACCCCTCGTGGCCTAGGGAATGCAGGCAGGGACAAAAAGAGCTTCAACTGGAGTATCCATCTTTATATAGGCAGAAAAATTTATTAATGACATATGAAATATCAAGCATCAGATATTTATATTCACATATATACACACACACACACACGCACACACACACACACACACACACACACACACACACAAATTTGGTCACATGGCTGACTTCATACTCCTTCTTCATTAAGCACAACCAAAGTGATTTCTGTTCCCTACTACTTAGATTCTTGGTTGAAATATATCCTAGGTAAAGATAACACTTATAATTACACAAAATTATATCTGTTAATTTATACAGTAGATTGGCAAAGAGAAAGAATAAAGCTAACAGAAATGTTATTTGGGGCTGTTAATGAAATACATTGCAAAGCGTATCATATATATATATATATATATATATATATATATATATATATATAAAATCATAGTGATGAATGTTGCAACTAATTGTCCATAAAAATACCTTTATTTGTGTTATGCCATTTATAAAATGAGGTTGTCATGTTTCCTGAACTTCCTGCGTTTAACAATATATATTTAAAAATACTTTTACTCCGTCAGTGCAAACATATGGTGACAAAATAGATTGTCTCATCTAGTGCGTTTAATTAGTTGTGTAATATATGGAAACATTTGATACTTTCTGCTCTATATCAGAGACTGCCTAACAATAAAAGTGGGAAGGTCTTTTTACCTCTTCACATTGTAGACTCTAAATGCAAAATGATAGCCGGGTGGCTGGACTTTCGCCAGAGATGACCCACCTGATACGGAGGTCACTTGCCACATGCAGTTCCCAAGGACTAGAAATGTGTTAGTCCAAACTAAGAAATGCTGTAAAGGTAAAAGGCACATACAATTTCAAAGAGTTAGTATGAAATATGAACAATTTTGTTTTATGTTTGAAATGACATTTTATATATATAGGGATAAGTAAAATATAATACTAAATTATTTTCCCCTTTTTGATTTATTCATTTAATGTGACTCCTAGAAATGCTCACATTAAGTAACTCACTTTTGTTACTCTTATTATATTTCCATCAGACAGCATTGCCCTAGAGGTTTTTATTCTCAACACATTTTCAGGTATGACAGCTTTTCGGTGAATTTCAACTTGAAAAGACAAAACATTTTTTTTCATCTAACTATTAAGCAATGATGTTTTCTTCTCTAGTTTCCTGAGAATGCAATGAAAGAAAATCTATTTGCAGCTCTGTTCCCTTCGTTTGTTTAGCCTGTGCCATTTGACATCAAAAAGTAACACAGCACCAATAGAAATGGGTTAGCTCGTTAACCTACTGCTCCTAAAGTGATATCAGTTGGTAATTACGTATTTCTTCCACCAGTTTATCTACAAGATTTTCATTTCTCACCAGTCAGGCATCTCTACTGATGTGTGATAGTCCTTCTTAATAGTCATGAAAGAAATTTCTGTCCTGTAAGCCTCCAAGAGTCTGTGGGCGTCCTTTCTTTCTCCATCAGCCAGTGTCCTATGAGTCTTTTGGAGCACACACTTTTCCACAGCCAGCCCCAAAAGAAATGGCAGGATTGCATTGTTTGTTAGCACCAAGATGCCCTTTGCAAACAAGTGACTGTGATCTTATCAGGTTTCCTGTATCCCTCTGTATCAATTCATCTCTCAGATACTCCATAAAGCATCAACCTGTTATTTTAAGTACTGTAACATCCTAGCCTCTGATTCTAGGCCTATGTCTGTCAGTAGTTACACTTGTGTTTTCTAATTCCAAAGCCCTGGAATTGGCACCAAATATTTATCACAAAAACTCCAGAAGTGCATATTTTCTACCTTATATTTACTCAGTTAATTTTATAAGAATTCATTTGCTTAAACTTGAAATACATTGTTTTCTTTTCAGTTTTTAAAATACGCTTTATGACCTATGTGCTGAGCAGAAGGCATGTAATTTTGTACAAAAAGCTGCTTGGTTTATCTGATTCTCATTTCACCATTTGCTTCCTTGAGCTGTCACATCAGCAGTTCCTGACAGAAGAAGAAACCTGCCACTGTTTTATAATGAAGCTAAGGCAATGCTGCCGCTCTGGGTGCTTGAAACCTTTAAAAAGCGAGGCACAAAGATTTACAAATAACTGGCTTCCTCAGCGGTGAAGTACTGTCTCTGTCATGTGTGACTGTAAAGTACAGCGACGTTTTATCAGGACGCTGTAGGAGATATAATAGGTGATATTATATTAGGAGATATAATAGGTGAACAAAATAAAAACATTTCACAAATTCACCCAATATTCCAAGACTTAATAAAGAATAAGACATTGATGTTTAAAATATGAGCAAGATAGCAAGAAACAGCCTGTCATTTCTCAGCAGCATATGTTGCAACAACACAAAAACAACACAAAGAGTATAAAAAGCCAAAGAGACTTGACTTTAAGAATGACAGAGAGTAACTGGAGAGATTTAAGCTATTTGAAGAAATGAAAAAGGAAAGCATTTTTTGGCTACAGAGGCAAATCAAAATTTTGAGACAATATATTTAATAAATAAATGTTAAAAATTAATTACATACTTCACAGCATATTTTAAAATAATAAAGATCACCAAATATAAATACTGTTATAAAATATTGAGTAAGCTATTATTTGACTTATATTTTTGGACAAAGATAAAGGGATCGATTACTGAAGCACTGGTATTATGTACACTAGTGCATTTTTAAATGTAATATCTTATAGACAAGTAACTATAAAATGAAGTAATTGTGAGCATATTAATTATAACTAACATTACTCTCTGGTTTTCACAAATTCTATATATGCTACATTCTCTTATATAAAATATCTGTGCCATTCTTCAGCACTAAAGAATTTTTCTAATTTTCTACTTAAGGAACCTTAGATCGGAAGGCATGTTCTTGTTCATCTGCATGTAAAAAGATCCTGAACCAGGACTTAGGAAGTCAGATTTTATAACTCAAGACATCCTGCACCATTATATACAGCTTAGCATAAAACTGTTACCTTTTAAATTTCACATTCTTGATAACCTAAAGCAAACTTAAAGTTACAAAGTATCAGAAAAATGATATTCAGAGTTGTACAATCATAGAAGTATAGAAATGGACACATCTCTTGAAACTATTCCTCCAAACTGCAATTAGCCCACATACCCATGGAATTTAATGATTTAGCTCTAAATCTGTACTAGCACACTGCCATTCAAAATTCACTAAAGATTCATTGTTTAAAAACTTTAAAGTAAGTGTTAAAACACAATAAAGATCTCAGTGAAAGTTTCAGGCATCAATCAGAAAAATAAACTCTTTTTTATTTAGTTTTGTTTCCTCAAGATGAACTTTTGCTACACAGATTTGGATTACTCATCGTTCTTGGGTTCGCCTAAGCCACTTTGCTGACTTTTTGATGTGTAGGCAGAATTCTTTTCAGATACACGAAACTTTTCAGCCTCCAATATATGCACCCAACATAATTAGTGGGACTGCATATTTGATGGATTTTTATTCCTGTGATTAAGTTATATGATATAAGCACAATCTTGAAATAGGGAGACGACCCAAGTGAGCCTAATTATATGAAACACTTTAAAAACTAAGAAATGTTTTCCAGTTGATTGCAGAAAGGGAATTAAAAGATGCACAGACTGAGAAGCTTTTGATGTGCTTTAGATAGCTTCAAGATGCAGAGACTGTGATTCACGGGTTGCAAGCGATCTACAGGAACTGAAAGAAGCCCTTTTCTGACAGCTTGCAAAGAAGTAGCAATCCCGGTCTATAGCCCCACAGAACACAGTGCTGCTAGGTTCAAGGAAGATCTTAACGGTAGATTTTCCCCAAAGTCTACAACTACGAACTCACCCAGATGAAATTACAATTTTAGCCTTTTGATATCCTGATTAGAAAATCCAGCCAGACATGTAGGGATAAACTTCTAATCTGTGTAATTCAGAGCTAAAAAAAAAAAAAATACAACGGTAGTTGGTACAAATAGCTTGGTTTATTGAACTTTACTGCACAGAAAGTATAACTGATTGCACCATAGGGGTCCCCATAAAATCTAATGTAACTAATTGATTTATTTTCTGTAATATGGTAATAATAAATACATGTGAATCTACCACCCCAGCAAAGAATCGGATATCTAAATATAAAGATACTTAACATATCTACAGATCCCTCTCTTCTCTAATATGCCACATTTACTATTAACCCTAATTTTTTTAACTTTATCAGATACAAACCTGTGTCTACTTCAGTTTGGATATGAAGTGTGCTCCCCGGAGATTTCTGTACTATAGTCTTGGGCCCATGCTGCTGCTGGAAGACTGGAAACTGTAATAGTCAGGTACGAAGAGGAGGTCCTAGGTCACTGGGGGCATGGAAGGAATTGTGGAACAGTAGAATCTTTTCTTCCCTGTCACAGCAGCTTATCAGTTGCTGTGACATCATCAATTTTTTGCTTGATGAGATATTGTTGGCCAATAATCTCTAGTCTAGTAATTTTACCAGCAAAGAAAACACATGCCTCTTTCTTCCATCACAAAATATATTTAGAACTAAATTTGATTTGTGTTCATACTTAAGAAGAGCTTGCAGAAAATGCAACTCTGATTGCAAAAAAACCTCTGTATGTGTTTACTTGATGAAGCGAGCTCAACATCTCATTTTCTTCTTGATTCAACAGCCTTGCGTATTTTTTACAATTAATCCTCTGCATTTTCTTCTGGTCTTATCACTGATTTTCTAGGGCAGTGCATTAGCTCTTGTGCTGTGGGACTAACCAGGATTGGCTTACTGAACTTACTATGATAAAGAAACTTCATTAGCTGTTTTAAATTCTAGCTTATGTCTTAAAAATCTAGTTTATGGAATCTCAGAATTTACCTCTTGTAGTGTATAATAAATTAGTGAAGAGTTTTTAATTGGTAAATATCTCTTCAAGAGGCTTCTTGAGGAAGTGAATTTGCTAGAAGTGGCACATATTTTCTGTAAAGAGTCAGATATGAATTTTTTAAGTTTTGTGGGCCACATGCTCTGTGTTATAACTATGCATCTTCACCAACATAACACAAAAGCAGTGACAGCCAATAAAAAACAAATGGGCATGTCTGTGTTCCAAAGAAATCGTACAAAAACAGGTGGTGGAACAAATTTGGCACATGGGTTGAAGTTTGCCCAATCTCTGTTCCAGAAAAGTCTCTTAATTTGGTACTTTATTTTGCTCCCTCCTATTCCTATATACTACAAATTTAAAAGCAGGCAAGGGATACAGGACATGAATGAAGAGCGGTACATGTTTTCCTGTTTCTTGTGGCGCAAGCACAGATGTTCTCGTCTTAAAAGTTTCTAGCTAACAGAGAAACCATTAGTACAAATAACCATTTTTTTAAAAAAACTCATCTAGTTATACTTCTTAGCAGAGTCTATTCTTTCTCAGCTGCAAAAAACAGATGTGATTAACTAACAGTCAAAAGGATATCTAAAACTACACACCAAGGGAAATGCATGTCCAGTCCGGTAAGTGGATGAGATTTGGACACCACAGCAAGCCTTACACCAGTCAGGTAATTATCAGTCAAGGCTCCAGAAGTGATCAGGGGCCAGTGCTGCCAGGCAAATCCTCTCTAAGTGTCAGAAGGTTGTACACAAAGTTGCAGCTTCTCTTTGTGAGAGATGATCACGCTAATATCACTAGGCAATACTTTTTAAGTTCTCAGCTGTAGAACATAGCACATGGAAAATCACTTCACAATTTGTCTGCCTCTGTAAATCTCTGTACATTAGAGTGAGCTGTGCCTTAATCCAAAACATTTTTCCAGTTATCTTCTTTTTTGCTGTGAAAATATTCTTTGACATCAGAGATATCTCTGACATTTCTCTTGAGATACCCCTTTGAATTGTAAGCATTCTTAAGAGGAAGATATGCCCACAGATATGATCTAATAAAGTGACATATTATTTTGAGCATGAAAGCACTGTTTCTAAAATTTCAAAGTCTTTCTTGTCATCTGAAAAAATTCAAGTTATAGTCTTAAGGTTTTTTTCAATAATAAGCTATGTAACTTTAGAAAAAAGTTAACTTTTATTGCTCAGAACCTTTGTAGGTACAAAGATGTTGGAGAAGTCATAGTTTAGAAGTCATGTATAAGTCTTAAAAGAACAAGCTCAAAATGAGCTGAGTCTAAAGAAGTATTAGTGGTCCCAAGACACATAAAATAGGTGGTTCATGTTTCTGAGCATCCCTAGAAAGCCATATATATATGTTAGGTTATAATCTATAGAGAAAAGTAAGGAAATAAAATAGTAAAACTATATACCAAATGTTATGCTAACAATTATTTCAGTGAATGATAAGGGAATCCAGTTCATCATCCTATGGCTAATATAACATTTTATGGTTAATATATCCATCATTTTATGGCTAATATGAAAGGTATAAATAGAACTATGTAAACAGTATGGTAAAAAGACATTGCAAATATTGATTAAACTAATTATCAGAACTTCAGAGATAGCAAAAACTTTAAAAATCTGCACGTCCAACTTCAGAGTTTATTCATCTAACTGAACTCATTTCAACAATAACAAAAATTACTGAAACTCTTCATTGTGAATCAAAGTATGCTTATATTATGAAAGTTCTAGTTTGAAAAGATCAAATAATTCACTTAAAGTCAATTAATTAACAGTTTAAGATGGATAACAAGGTTTCTGATTTCCACCTCAGCACTTTTTATGAACCAGTTAATTACTCCAGATGCTTAAACTATCTATGTCTAATAGGTTAAAATTATTTACTAGACATAAGATAAATAAACCAAAAAAGAATTTTAGCATATTACCAAAGGACCAGATGTGCCATGTGATCTTATTTGAAAAAGATTACTTGAGAGAAAATAAAACACAGTCCTCAGTTTAACCAAAACAACAATGTAATCAAACTCTTTTATCTACTTTGGATTTCTGGGATCCTATCTATGTAGAATCTAAATTGCCCTGACAATCACAGTTAGGTTATAAGCCGCAGAAATCAATTCATGCCTCACCCATGTTGCTTCCTATCTTAGAAAGGATCCCTTCATCAACGTAATAGTAGAGAACTTTTCTCTTTGCTGATACCTACTTTCTTTGTACTACAAAACTCTCAATCTTCCTGTGCCACAAATGTCACTTAGAATTAACTATTCTCTAGTGTTGTAATGGGTTTCTTTTTCCTGTTTTATTCAACTCTACTATCCCAACTTCTTCATTTTATTCAGCCTCTCCTTTAATCTGAGATTATATTCCTATTTGGGGAATAGAGTTGTAAAAAGATACTCAAATCGAAATGATTATATGAAAATAAATGTGGATAAAGAGATGGTGATTGCTTTTTAGAAAATAAAAATGTAAGGCTTAAAATACATTAATTTAAATTATTTTTCACTGCTTTAGGAAATTCATAATATTTGACTTCAGATCAGCAAATGTTCTTGATTGATAACCAGCTGTATTTATAAACTGTGAACAGCATTAGTAATCTCATTTATAACTTTTCATTAATTTGCAGTGTCCTGACAGATGAATGTCTGATTCAGTCAACTTAAAGCCTTGATTAGATTAAAAGTCATGTGGTTAAGTCAAATGTTAACATCAATCAATGATATTTCTATAAAAATTTGCAATTTCTTAAAAGCTTTCACAAATATTTTCTCCTGATAAAGCCATGCAGTGTTCCTGGTCTAATTTAACATATAAAGAAATGTTTAAGTGATTTAATAAGGATTTTAACATTTGGAAGATGCAAAAAGGATCTAATAAATTAATAAAACTGAGATAGTTATAAAAATTGGAATTTAGACATAAGTAGTATGACTTTAATTCTACCATTGTTTTCACTGTCTTAAATTGCTTCATGTCCAAATGTTCCAATGACTTGTTTCATTGGCCCTAAATCATATTAGGTTAGGCAAAAAAAACCCAGCATTTTCATATATGATTATATATCAAAAGTAGATTTCCAGAGGGTAGGAAAAAGAACTTTATTACTGAAAGTATTTAATCTCTTTATTAGAAGAGGTTATCAAGTTCAACACTGATTAATCATTTTTTATTTCTACAATCATTTATTTTTCAGAAGTTCTCCGAAATGGAGTTACAACTATCAGCAACAGAGTATACAATTTGATTTACCTCAGTCCTCCTCACTCTCTTATACATGCTAGCAGTACATAATGTTTACGTTCCTTGTGTGGAGCTGGTACATGTACGCAACACATCCCGTTCCTGTTTTTGATCCTTTATTTCTTCCCTGCCTCCCTCTCTCCTCCATCTCTTGATACCCCTCTCCTTCAAGAACCGTTGATCTCCCTACTTCTGATTATCTATTAATTTTTAAATGCTAAATTACACCAGGTGGCCCATTGACGCCACCTCCTGGTTTTTCTGTCATTCCCAGTCTGCTTACCTTAGGGTCGGTTGTGCTTTAGTCCAAATAATTTTTTCAGTGAAGTTTCTTTTTATATTGGGAAAATATTTTGTAATATCAGAAAAGTATCTGCACAAGTCTTTACTGTCTTTTCCCTATGAAACTCTTTGAACGGTAAGCATTCTTGGGAGAATGCTATGTCCTTGAGCATTGCATACTACAGATGATCAAATTAGGTGTCTTCTTACTTGAAGCATAAAAGCATTCTTTCTAAAATTTTTAAGTCATTCTTTTCTTCTGAAACATTCCAGAAATGTATCATTTATTGATGTTCCTTCAAGGAGACAGGGATATGAAAGAGATGCTTGTATCTCTTTCATAACTCACTCCAAGTATCCTTTCATTTTATGCTTTTGCCAACATTTCTTAATTTCTTTAACTCTTGTGCTAAGAATTGTACTTAGAACACTAAGATACAATGCTTTTAAAGAGAAAAATCTATATATTATTACACTGCCACATAGAATTTAGAAAACTAAAAGAGGGATTGTAAAAATAAATCAATAATCTCTTAAGGTTTATGTAAAAAGTTAGTTACAAAAAACCTCTGCATGGTGCATGTGCATACAAGTGTGATTTTGAAGAGACTTTGATTAATGAGCTCTGTGTCACTCTATTTGGAATATGTTGTTTCTAAATGTGATTTCTATGTCTAGAAAGAAATTCACAATGAATGACTTGCCAGTAAGAAAGAAAATAGATATTTGAATAAAATTCAAACCAAAAAGCCTTTCTTGAAGTTTGCTGTATGCCAAGTCAGTATTTATTCATCAAGTAATAACTATTGGAAACAAATTTTGTGTCAGACAATAAAATTGTATGGAAATATACATTAATAGATGAAGAAAAAATCATGGTATCTTTTTTGACAAAATTTACAAGTGTCTATCAGTGAAGATATACAAATGAGAGTACAATTATAACAAGAGAAAGGCATCATAAGAAGATAGCTTCCAAGGTGTATGTAACCAGATAAGAGTGGCACAAAAATGACATTAGAGGAGTTAGAGCAATCTATACATAAAATAAATAACTAAGATGTGAATGATATTTAAGTATGGAAGAGAGAAAGTGTACCACAATTTTACGAGCATGTAGGATGAAATTTGGTTCAGAGAATCACAAACATAGCATGACAATATGGAACAGATCATTGGACAGAGGTTATCATTAAACAATTTTGACTAAAGAAAAGAATTTGAGAATCCTACCACGAGTGGTCAAAGATTTTATTAATATAATGTAAAAATGATAAAGAAAAAATAAGCAGTCAAAGAGATTTAACTTGTACAGGGAACATAAAAGACAGAAGGGGACTGAACTTTAAAAGTGGGATATTTTAACTTAAATGCTAACAAGGTTGTAGATTTGGAGCAAAGCAAAGCATTTCATGTTTTATTTGTATATAATTTCTAAAGAAAAACAATTAGAAATGTGGAAAAATGATATAGCAGTTTATATTTAAAACTTTAAAACATGTCTCACCAACAAAAAGTGTTTTGAAAAACAGAATAAAACATTAGATTTCTGTTGTTCAGCCTTTTCCATCTCTAAGAGGGAGCACTCAACACCCAAAATCTAAACAAGCTGGTTTCAGTTCACGGTTTCTGAATGTTTTGGTCCATGATCTGTTGGGCTGAAGGTGGCAGAGGCATGGTGGAAAAGCCTAGCAGAGGAATACTGCTCAATCCAGGGCAGCCACAGGGCAGGGAGAAAAGGGAGAAGCAAGGGACAAGAATATACCCTTCCAGGTCATGCCTCCAGTGACCACATAATCTGACCAGTCCTTACTGTGTAGCAGCACCCTCAGCTGTGAACTCAGCAGAAGCCTAATCCTCTGATGTTAGTGGTACCCCATAACAGAAAAGGGACAAAAAGAATGAAATGGCAACTTACGGCTGAGAAACAAAGCTAACATATATATGCAGAAATGACAGATTTTCTAATTAAATACAAAATAAAATATTAAACAAATTATGTTTACATTTATATTCATTAAAGTGGTGAGTATTTGATGTGCACATAATGTTAAGAGATAAGGAGTATGACTGTGAGTTCTGATATGATATGTCAGCTTGACTGGAGTAACACATGCCTCAGAGATTAGTCAAGCACAATTCTGGGTACATCTCTGGGTGCTTTGAAAGATGATTGGCATACAGACTAGCAAAATAAGAGGGGAGGACCTGCACTGATTTAGGTGGCACCAGTCAATTGGCCTGGTGCTTGTGCATATCAAACTTAAGTTTCTTCACCCTTCTAACACAAACCCATAGAAGCAATTCTATAGGGAGCTTCCGGCCCTCCATCTAGGAGTGGTATTGCAACATTGAACTCTTTTGTTCTGGGAATTCTTTTGTTCTAGATTCTTGGGGTGAGCAGCTATTGGATCCTGTTGATCTCCAGCCAACAGATAATCATTGTGGAATCTCCTGCCTCTGATCTTCTGCCTACAGAATGAATATATATATATATATATATATATATATATATATATATCTTCATGAATGGCTGATGAAATGAAGAAGTGGCCATTTTGACAAAAATTTTGCCATATTTTAGTGAAATACATCATGCTGCAGAAAAACCAAGAATCTCCTATCCATGTACAGTGGAGTAAGTTTTCCGGGAATTCCTAGAAGATATATGTCTTAGCAAAGTGATCATGATAGTGGCTACTTTTTGCATGCTACTAGAGGAGTTTATGCTGTGTCACTAGGCTCTAGAAAAATACATCAATAAGATAACTCCAGAAACACAGCAACATAAAAAATTGAGAAGTAAAATCAATAGATATGATGCATTGCACATATGTGTTGATATATATTCCATGAAATAGATGAAACACTTTAAGTAGCAATGCTAAAGAGGAAAACAGCTTAGTATAAGAGGTAATCTGGTATATACCTATAATAACAGTTCACCATACGACTACCTCTAAATTTCAATGTCTTAACCCACTTTAAGTCCATTCTGGCTTCAAAAGCAAAGATCTAAACGCATTCACGCAGTCTGCATAAAGTCTGGTGACGCTTCACAGCAGCTGGCCTCCATAAATGAGTGGAAAGATGCAGGCTGTTTCTGTTTTGTGGCACTTGATCTTAACAGGTACATCCCCAATTTATGCAGTAGACTATTGAAGCCCAGACATTCAAACACCAGCTTTTAAGCACACACATCTCTTCTGTTCTAGGAACATTAATGAAAACCACTCACGTGCCCAGTTACCAAGAATGCGAGAAAAATAAAGGTTTCATGTGACTAAGAAATGAGGAGAAATAGAAATACAATACTGGGAAGCATAAGTAATACAGCCCTTTTATTGCTATATTTGGTAGTACAATATAAACAAATTTGTATTGTCTTTTCCAAAGGAAATCCTTAAAGCAGAAATCTGAAAATCCCAAGTTTGTTTTAGATGCATGCGTTAGTTAACTACATGATTGTTAGTAAATTAGTTTATTTGAGCCACCATTCCTTCATCCTGAATATAATAGCTGAGACTATCTTAAATATTAAGAATATTTATAATGAGTCATTTTTATTTTGCATCTATACTTAGTTTATTCTTCACAACAATTTCTGAGCTTCTATCCTGCTTCCCCACTTTATAGCTATACACATTAACAGAGATTAAGGATCTCTGAAGTCATGCAGTTATGAGAATAGAGGAGCCGATATTAGAACCCAGGCAGCTCAACAGTCCTAGCATAAAACTTGCCTTTTATGCCATTCACAACCTGTTTTCACATGGAGAATTGAAATAGCAGTAATGAAGTTATAAAAATAATTTATAATAGGGGGCCCCAACCTGTGGGCTCCAGACTAGTGAAGTTGATGGCCTCTTGCTAACTGAAGCGCACAGCAGGAGGTAAGCAGGGAGTGAGCAGGGGAAGCCATGTTTGTGTTTACAGCCCCTCTCCATGCTTGTGTTACTGCCTGAGCTCCGCCTCCGGTCAGATCAGCAGCAGCATTGTATGCTCATAGAACCATGAACCCCACTGTGAAATGTGTGCATGAGGGATCTAGGTCATATGTCCTTCATGAGAATCACTGCCTGATGATCTTAGGTGACCCTGAGGCAGCGATACGAGTACTAGGGCATAGTGGAAATACAGATTAACGTTACCAAAGAGGTTTGACTACACACAGACAATAAATAAGTTGCTTGAAGACATATTGCAAAACTGTATCAATGAGGCAAGTGAAATTTAAGCTGCATCTAGTGGCAGACTTTATATTGGCAAGAGAGTTGAAAATACTGTACCTTAACTTTATAACTGCATGTGAATCCAACACTTTTTAATCAATATATGGCCCACCCACTATTTTACTTAACATTTCTATTTGTGACTATTTCTCTTTCTGTGCACTTGTCGCAGTGATCTTGGGTGTTAGTTATTTTCTGAATGAATCAAAGGAGGAAAAGTTTACTCTAGCTCATAATATGTAGAGGATTTAGTCCATGGCTGGCTGGCTCCAAGTCTGGGTAATAGGGAAGTGGGGCATTGCAGAGGAGAAAAGCACATGGCAGGCAGGAGGCAGCAGTCTTCCTTTTGCTTTCCCTTTTATTCTGTTCAGGCTTGAAACCTAATATTTGGTGCTCCTCACACCCAGGGTAGAGCTTGTATCTTCAGCAAATCTATTCAGTCACACCCAGAACTATGTTAAACCAATCAGTGGTCTAATCCAGTATCACACATCCATGATTCAGTATTACACACTCATGATCCAGTCACTCCAAAATGGCCCCCTATAAAAGCATGAGGCTTTGGGGGTGCATTTAGATGCAAATCATAACAGTAAGCCTACAAGCTAGCCTTAACCAAGCTTAATAACAATCAAATATCACTTTTAAAGGGGGAAGAACACAATGACAAAACAATAGGCTATAACATTGCCAAGAAAAAGAAAGCTTTATTTAAAAGAAAATACCAAGAGGAATAGTTAAATTATGAGTTCATTACATGGGTGATTCACATTCTCTAAGCTTCCTTTACATATGTGATAACCAGCTATTCAATAAAACCATGAAACTTTTAAAACTATTTTCCCACATGGAAACCAAACATTCTGTATTAAAAGACAAGATTTGGGAGTTTTAAAAAATAAGTGAATGTGAAGAAGAGACACAGTCATTCAAGGCCGCCACTTCACGAACTATCACTGCACTAAATGCATCATTCATTACCAATGGCATCGCTAAGACTAAGATGACATTTACTACTAGTGAAGATTTTATCCTCATGCCTTCTACTCAGGACATTTGTCATAAATTTTAGGAGAAACTGAAGTTTAAAAAGTGCCATGTGTCTTTTGGCTAACACCATAAGTGGTTGAATTGATGGAATAGCAGAGGATATTTGAGGCACAGATGTGAGAAAGGAGTAATGAATTACCATGGCACACAACACAGGCTGAAGAATGTACCACAAAGGAACAATGCTTGTTTGGGTGCAATATTATTTTTCAGGAGGATGTACACTTTCCAGGAGGCTATGTACTTTGTTGGCAGCCAACACCATGAGTGAAAAAATTATTCAAGACATTGTGTTATTGCACTGCCAGGGAAGCTGATTTGCTCATGTGTTGTCAGTCTACATACAGATGCAGTGGTTTCCATGTCTTTCTGGTTTTGTTATTCAGGTCAAAGAGATCACTTCTGAATATGAATGTATATCAGGGACCCCTGCAATGAACCTCCATTCTCCTGCAATGAGTTATCACACAAAGTGAGACAGAGAGAGCAAGAGACAAATAGCAAGCAGCAGGGATCTGGGATGACCAGTTGCTCACATAGAATAAAAGGCCATGAGGCAGCCAGAACCTTAGTATTTACTGACTGAGGGAAAACAGTGAAGGAATTATTGACTGACTTAGTGAGGATCTTGTACTGGAGCATCTTTTGCCTTAATAGTGTTATTCCTAGTCATAGTGGTCTTAGTCTTAGTCTTAGTCTTGGTCTTGGTCTTAGTCTTAGTTTTAGTCTTAGTCGGTGGAATAGAAACCCACCCGCTCATGAGATAATGGGAAATCTCAAAAGGGTGATGTGACTAATCCCAAGTTTGTCCCCTATGGAAGTATGTGAAACTAGCCATTGTGAATTTTTGGTCCTCAACAAATGTATGCACCATGTCATCCATAGAAAAATGCTCACTGTCCTAAAAGTGTCACCTGAGCTCAACAATATTTTGAGAAATGTGACTAGAATCAACATATTAAAGCACAGGCCCTTAACTCATATCTTAACTCACAGCTCTGTGGGAAGAAGGACACAAAGCACACAAGTCTTCTCTTATACACAGAAGTGAGAGGGCTTCCAAACACAGATCACCAGCCTGAGTTCTACAAAAGCCATCCCAGAGAATTCTTTTAAAAAACAGTTACTACTAGCAGCACATTCCAGTGACCAAAAAATTGAGTCACAAAACTTGCTTTTGCATGTAGCATATTCAACCTACTCAACTAACAATCTGTCATTTCAACACAAGGCACAATTGTTTTCATGTCAACAGATAAAGGAACTGATTTCAAAACCAAACTAGAATTGTGGAGAAGATGAGAAAACTTTGCAATTTTTGATATGTTTCAAGCCTTAAAATGAAATTTAGAAGACACTGATCCAAGGTCTTTTTCTTCTATCTGGCAAATGATTGCCTATTTCAGATTTCAAAAACAGTATGACTATTACTTTCCAACCACAAAAGATCCCACAGCTGGGTAGGAGTGCATCCATGACCATAGGTGAATAAGGCAGGTGAATCAACTATGTATGTGCCAGAAGAGGACCAGCTGCTTAAGATCACAAATGACAGAGAAATTAAAAGTATATTTAAGACAACTGCAAATCTCCAGATGCTCTGGATCAAAGTCATGTCCTGAGAGTGTCACAAAATCACGGAAAATCCTGCTTCTTATCTGTGAAACAAGTGACAGTGTGCAGTGACCACCCAAAAACAAGATTGCGGAGTGCACTGGACACAAGCAGCACACTTCAGTTATCACTGTCTGCTGTCACCCTCAGATGGGATCCTACAGTGGTGGGCTGGGGCATAGTTCAGTGGCACAGAGACTGAGTTCAGTTCTCAGTATCTGAAAAAAAAAAAAACTTCAGAGCTCCAACTGATTCTGCACTAGGGTGAGTTGTATAACTATTTCATTATATATTAAGTGTAATAACAGAAATTCAGTGCAAAATAAAAAATAAATGTGTGCTTGAGTCATTCCCAAACCGTCCTTACCCACCTTGGTCCACAGAAAAATTGTTTTCCACAAAACCCACCTGGGATAAAAATAGATGGTTCACACAAATATCCAAGCAATACTGTACTTTCTTTATATTCTTTGGTTCTCACCCATCCTGTTGCTTGAGAAACAAAAAATAGCGTAGGTTGTGTTACTTCTTGCTAAGTCTTTATTTAGTATATTTCCCCTAATAGGTTTAGAATACACTCATAATCTTTTTGAGCAAGACATATTGATAGATTCTCATATAAAATAAATTAAGAAACAGAGAATCATAAAAATATAATTTTACTATGTGAGCTCCATATCCATTGACATAGAAATGATCTTGCCTAGAAAAAACTAACTTTCCCTGAATATCATTTAAATCTCTTCTACAGTGAAAAAAATCCTTGCTTAAAAAATTTATATCAGGAATTTTGCAAATTGGTGTTATGAAAATATGAGTATTTCATCTATAGTTGTACTGTTTTGATTGAATGACAAAGATACTAATTTATTAATTGTCAAATACCAAATGTGTTTGGTCAAAGTTTTTCACTTTCAATCAATAGTTTCACTTCCTTGCTCTCATGTCTCTTTCTCTCTTAATCTAATGAAAGAGCTCTTCTCAAATGGGAATATATTACTTGTAATTTGACTATTGCAACTCAATTTGTTCCAGCTATTTCACTGGGAATCTTACTGGACTTTGCTTCCCAAAGCCCTTAAACTCCAGAAGCAGAAGCTAACTGGAATCCCATAAGCCTCCCTTGATCTCTGAACTTTCGCCCTTCCTAGCAATGTTTACTTGAAAATCAAAGACTTCTTATCTGAACTCACATCTTTTCTGTAATCTCTTGCTAGCAGCAGCTAATATTAGCCAGCAAAGCCTATTATAGGCTGCCTCTTTACAACACGTTCTCTTTATTAGGTTCATTAGGCACATGCTGCCTTCAAAGTTACCGCAGACTACAGATTTCCTATAGCATCACAAGGCTGGGCTGCTTTCCGGTTTGCTTTGCTTTTTGTTCTTTGTTGATCATCACTCAATTGCTAAGATATGGTCACATATTTGAGATTTTTATGGAAGGGCTCCATTATTAAATTTTTGTGTTGTTTATAATAATATTACTATATTAAACAGATCTGAGATATCAATGGCTTGATGCAATATAATTATATTTCTCATTCATGAAGCAATCTAATGTTCAAAGTTAGGGGTGTGTGATTCTGATGTAGACTCAGAATGGAACAATGTCATATTGAATACATGCCCAAGATTATCCTAAGTATTAGCATCCACACAAGAGAGAAAAGAAGAGAGTATTTGGAGAAAGTAATTCTCCTTGCTCACTTTGGTCTAAATGTGGCACACAACATTTTCTGTAACTTTCTTTTGCAAGGACAAGATGCAGGCCCAATCTACATGCACAGAGTATTGAGAAATATAACCACCACATAGGTTGATAATATCAAGCAATAACACTACTGGAGAGGAGGAGAACAAATATTGTCATTAGATTGCTGGCCATTATGGTTACACAAAGACCATCATAAATTTTCTTCTCAGACCGGTAGCTATTTCAGCATGGCTATTCACTGTGCAGCTTTTATTTAATCTAACATACATTCACACTTGTTTCTCTGTTTGCCAAAATTAGCTTCCTTTACTGAATTGTGATTTATTCACTTGTCATTCTTTTTGAATCACTTAGGAAACTTCAGTGAATATGAATATCTAAATCTAATCATGACCCCTGCATTAAGGACCAAGAAACAAAATGTAGTAAAATCTTCCCAGTCATTCCTCAATGGCTGTCTTACAAGAGGACTTTGTCCAGTGTGTGGCAGACATCGGAATTTGTATATTTGTATGCCTCCTGAATGGATCATTGAAGAGTCCCTGCAAGTTTCTTTCGAGGTTCTCGTTCACTGCACTGATCAGTTTCCTGAAACTTCATTTGCTTCTCTGTTGGAACCAGCAGAAAAGTGGATGTGGGGGTCTACAAAAAAGAATCGTCACTTTGATGCTGGGCTTTGCTTGCAAACGATTAATGTGTCATATCTTAAAATTGGTTCAGAGACCTACAGATTGCTTTATAACATTTAAGGATGCTTTCACAGCAGGATGCATTGACACTTAAGAGATGAAAGGCAGAATTCTTTGTTAGTTACAATCCAAATGAGAGAAGGCAAAACAGGAGGTAGTGCCAGTTCTCAGAGGGCTGGGCAGTTTATAAATGGCAATAGGATCAGGAACTACTGGCCTCAGGCTCCCTATGGTCTAATTTGATTACTTTTTCAGGTTCCCAGGAATAGAGGTTTTCACTAGATACCTGCTACCTGGTCTTATGGGCCATTAGAGCAAGTACATTGTGGGACCAGCCTATGTGAGTCCAATAATAGAAGTGGTCGGCTATGGATTTAATCAGATGCTTAGGAAAGACCTCAAACTGGATCTAAACAGCATTTAAACAAATGAAAAGTTGAATTATCAATTGACTATTTACTATTTTAACAGTAGCTTTGATTCAAGTTCAATTATTTGACACAGTTGAGTGGCCTGAATGATAGCAGACTCCAAAAGAGTAAGCATATTTTTTTCTGAATAATATAGAAAATATTTGATTAAGAAGATGAGAAAGAAAAACAAATACAAGTAGAAGGAATCTTTTATAAGCTAGTTATCAAGTTTACCACTTATATGGCACTAGCCAAGGAAACAATTCTTAAATACCTAAGTTCCCTACCAATGCCTTGGTATAGTTGTGAAGTGTGCTAAAAGTATAAATTGTATTTTTCATGACAATATTAGTTTGGTGTTGGCCTTGGGTAACACTAACAGGTCTACCAGTTACAATCTTGGAAGGTGGGTATTGATAGTTCGATAAGACTACTGTTATTTGTTTGTAACCAAATAGTCATGGTGGAAAGCTACAAAAGTGAAATAAAGTATTGAACATTGAGAGATCCTTTCCATAGGGAGTCATAGAGAGGACCAGCATGAAGTAGGGGTCCATGGAAAGCAACAGGAGTACAAATAGTAGTACTCTCTGAAAGATTCTCTTTTAGACATGTCAACCTAGGCATGTATATTTTGGCAGATAGCAAGAAGTACACTAGAGCTAAGCAAATAGAGTTCAGGAAATATAATGAATCTTTAACATCAAAGGAAAGAAAACAATAAATATCTCATGTTCAATATGTCCAGTGCCTTAAGCAAAGGAGCCCACAAGTGTGTCTAGGGAAAGGGTCTAAATTTGGGGCCTAATGTCATCTCAGGGCATGGGTAAAACTCATCTTCAATGGTAAAGTTTTGAGGTGAGGTGTTATTGATGATATGGAACCAGGACACCCTTTCTAAGTGGATATCCATACAGGGCAATGTGAACCATTGTTTTGTAGTTCTGTGGAATTATAACAAATTGGTGTCAAGCATCACTGGCTCTGCTAACCTGACTTGCAACTATCTTTAAAACCAAGAATCTTCACATTTAGCAAAGGTCATACCAGCACCATGTACAACGCCAGAGTTGGATCAAAGCACCCGAACCAGAAGAGTGCAATTAAAATTTCAATTCATTGAGGCCAGAGTAAAAAGTTCTCACTCTGAGGTTTTTCCTAGGTAATCATCAAGTGGAGCTCCACTTAAGTAGGTTGTAAATCATGTAGCTTGATTTTCTAGTGTTAGCAAAATGTCAGTTTGTGTAAACTCTTACCAAGATCAGAGTCCTAGAATCAATTTATAGACAGTTAGTATAATTTAAGCACATATTATGTTTCCTTTATCGCAGTTATTTCTTCAGTGGATGATAGTGAAGCTGGTGTGGTCCTTGGGTCAGAGAGCTTGTGTTTGCCACATGTGATAATACACAGTTTTGTTGAAACTATAGTTTGTTTGGAAAGGTCTGGCCTCCAGATCACAAACCAAAGTAATGCATCTAAAGGAGGAGTGTACTACACCTAAAACCCAAAAGACTTGCAATGAACTATGTCTCTTTATTTGTTCTAGGAAGGACAATTGGCAACAAGTTATAATTTTCACCTTAGAAATTATATCATGATGTGCTCCATACCACTAAATCACTAGAAAACTCAGCTAGAAGGCTACTAAATTTGTCATATATATATGCCATACAAATGTGTTATGAACAAATCTAGAAATAAGGTTAATTCTGGCACCCTACCTCAACCAACATAATATCATCAATGTAATGCATTGATGCCAGGATGATAGCTTTTAGAAAGGAACAAATCAAAATACTTGCAAACTAAATTATGACATGTACTGCAGAGTTGCTATTCACTGATATAGGACTGTGAATATATAGTTCTGGCCTTGCCAATTGAAAACTAACTGCTTGTGGTGAGGTTTTTGGATAAATGCATAGAAAAGAAGAGATTTTTTTAGAACTCAATCTGCCTACCAGGTTTCAGGAGATTGGTTACTTTGCTTAAGAAAGAAAGCCACATTTGGCAAAGAAGTTGCAACCTGAATAATTACCTGAGTAAATTTATAGTAAATCTCAGTCATCTTCTAAGATCCCTCTGTCATCCAATCAGACAACAGGATATTTGAGAGGAATTTCCACCCTACATCCTTCATTAAGAACAGCACTAATTTCTGAAGGAATGTACTATTTCCTTCTAAAGTACTATTTTCCCTGGAAAGAGGTATTTCTAATGACTTCTACTTGGTCATTCACTTCATAAATAGCCTTTAAGGTTAGAAAAACTATATGAGGATTCTGTAAAATTCTGGGCTTTCTATTTCAATTATGGACTGGGAAAGAACCACCAGATGAAATTAAAGACTCGTTAGGCCACCATGAGAGGATGGCCTGACTGGAACATGATTGGCCTGAGGTAAAATTGCATTGATCACCAGACCTCCATATGCCTGGTGGGCCACAGTAATATTTAGTCTCCTCTAATTAATGTCAGTTCCAAGAAAGTATCCAGTAATTCCTAAAAGGTCTGATTATTTCCCTTGCCCAGTGCAGAGTTACCCATTAAAAGGCTGTAGGTCCCTTTGGGGAAGACCTGGAGAGATATTAGCAGTATAAATCATTGGCAGGACACCTGGTCTTTCCTTCCTCTAGGGGGCCTAACCTGCTTTTTACTTTATGGACCTGGGGCTGGTAAGTGGCCCTGGAGTATTAATTAATTCAGGGAACATTACTCTCTGTTTTTATTATTTGAGTTAAACTTTTCTTGACCTAGAATCTTTCTGCTCATGTGAATCAAGTAGGAATGTAATAGAATTTCTTCCAGTTTCACTTCTAGGGGCATCATGGTTAACTATAAAGGTTAACTATAAAGTAATGAATCATTTTCATGTAAACAACTCTAATTGTTACTTTGACTCTGCTTATAGGCATTGGAATCATCTTGCTGTCGACTGTTGAGTGTCACCACTTGAGCCTAGATCTTGGTATCCAATTACTTCCACTGCACTTCGGTTTCCAAATTCAGTGATCATAGTCCCTCAGTAAGTTCTTAACTACAAAAAAGAGAAATGATGGGGTTCTTTAAGGATGCTGGAGTTGCTCTGATGAATTGATTTCCACCCGTATTGGTGAAAGGAATGTCTTGTGAACTTTTCCAGTGTGAATGAGCAAGTTCTAAATGACAAATTTAGTCAACATTCCAGTCTCCATAAGCGTTTGAATACTGTCATTTACATTAAACCAAATCAGGATGACATTGCTAACATGCTGACGCTGAGTCCCTGTTCAATCCATGTTTCTGCCAACCAGCCAATATGCTACAGCTTTTCCAGTCAAGCTACAAAATCAAGTGCAGTGTCTCTTATTAGTGAGCTCGTATCAGCAAGTGAGGGCTTATTAGGCCTTATCCAGCTCTTAGGTCTTTTTCCACAATTATTGCACACTTCTAATATTTATTCCCTCATCATAGATGCTGTGGACTAAATGTCAGAAATCTTTCACATTCAGATGCTGAAGCCATAATCTCCATGGTGATGGTATTTAGAGATGTAGACCCAGAGAAGTCATTACAATTAGGTCATCTGGTGTGACCTTCATAGTGAAATTAATCACCTTATAAGAAGATAAAGGCAAAATCTCTCTGTTTCTCTCTCTGTCTCTCTCTTTCCTCCTCCTCCTCCTTTTTCCTCCTTTTTTCTCCCTCCTTCTCCCTCTTACTCTCCCTCTCCTTCCCTTTCTCTTTTTTACTCTCTCCCCACACTGAGGAATGGTAAGATTAGGCATGAAAGAAGGTGGCTGTCCACCGATTAAGGGGAAAAAGGCCATCACCAGAATGTAAATACGTGCATGCAGTCTGATCTCAGCCTTCTATCCTTCAGAACTGTGAGAAAACAAATTTTTAAATCCATCAAGTCTATGTTACTTTGTTAGAGTAAACTGAGATGACTAAGATATGTATATAGACAGATTATTAATATTATTGGTACTGGGAATCAAACTCAAGACCTCGTGCTTGCCAGGCAGACAATGTGCCTCTGAGCTATTTCTCTGGCCCTACAGACAGACTACTTTAAAGATACATGTTTTACTCTATCAGATAAACTTTCCTGAAAGAAAAGGCTTGTGGGGCTGGGGATTTAGCTCCACGGCATAAGCACCTGCCTGGCAAGTGCGAGACCGTGAGTTCAATCCCCGGTACCAAAAAAAAAAAAAAAAGGCTTGTTAGTAACAATGAGCAGAGCTCATCCTCATCTTTATTCTAATATTATCTTTGTATGAACATAGACAATATCTTTGGAAAAATCACTGACCTTAGAATTAGGGAAGAAAGTAACAAGATGAATATGACGTAAATTGTTCCAGAAAGTGGGGAACTGTCCCCAAAACACACATGCACATGTGTGCACACACACAAACACACAGAGATGCATACAAACACACACACAAGCCAGGTGGATGGACACATATCTGTAATTCCCGCACTCTGGGAGACTAGGGAGGTGGATTGCATGGTGAAGCTCAGCCTGAGGAGTCTGATAAGACCCCTTGAAACAAAAATTATAGAAAGATCTGGGGATATAACAGTACAAAAGCCCTTCATTTAATACCCTCCAATAAAACAAACTTGAGGAAATACTTAAAAATGAAAAAAAATGATATCCTAGGAACAAAAACTAAGACAATCTAAATAAATTATGGACCAAAGTTAATGACACTGTATCAACACTGGTTTATTATCACTATGTATAATAATAAGGTAAAACAGTCATGATAGGAGAAATTTGTGTGGATATATGGTAACTGTGCTATAAATTCAATATTTCTGTCACTCTGAAAATTTTTAACCAATAAAATGGTTTTCAAAATGTGCATTGAGTCAGGCACTATTTCTGCATATTGGGGTTGTTTTCATTGTAGTTGTTTGAAAAGTTGTCCTTATTTTATTGTATTTTCTTTGAGCTATTTCTCTGTAACAACTGTTCTCCAAATGTGATCCTTGGGCCATTAGTACTGATATCAGGTAAGAATTTATTAGAAGTAAAAGTTCTTGAAAGCTGGGGCTAGGAGTTTAGCTCAGCGGCATAAGTGCCTGCCTGACAAGCACAAGGTCTTGAGTTCAAGCCCCAGTACCCCCCCCAAAAAAGAAAGAAAACTTCCCCAAATAAGTGGAAATACAAACTCTGACATTGGAGCAATACAAGTTTTAATAATCCTTAAGTGATTCAAATAGATGCTAAAACTGGAAGATCAGTATCCTCTAATATTGGACACACATCTTAAAATATGCATAACTGTACACATAACACAACTGTTTAGGAATTCAAAGTTTTAAAAGCTAAATACTCAAATGTAAGTATTTGTTAAGAGGCCAAGGATAATATTTTAATCGTCCACAAACTTGAAAATCAAATATTATACTTTATAAGATTCTAGGAAATTTTTCATCATTGAATTGAAAATGAAAGATTATGACTCATAAGTCCAGAAAAAATGTGTCAGGAAGAATAAGTGATTCAGTTAAGGTGCAGGGTTTTGATGAAGATCACAGGTATTTGATTCAAAAAGGCAGCCATAAAATTGTAAAATAACTGCTCTTTCTATGACACAAGTTGCTCCCATGGGAAAAAAATTACTAAGAAAACACTTATTGCTGAAAAAACAACAGAGTCGCACCCTGCTATACTAAAAAAGAACAGTAAATATGGAATCAGGGAATGGGTGTTCACAAGTTTTGGTTTAAAAATTTCTTTGTTATTTTTGTCTTTTAAGTCACTAAATCTCAATTTTATCTTTAAGATAAGACTGTTAATAATCACTTATCCACCAGTTTTTTATGAGTATCAAGTTAATGCATGGGGAAGAATTTCAGACATCAAAGAGGACACATACCCTGGTTGATGACCTCTTTTGTCATGGTTACATGTCTCAGTTTCTTCATGATTTGAATCATGAAACACAAACAGAGGGTAAAGTTAAGGGAAGGAAGAACACATTTCTCATTTATTTTTACACATTGCAGGATTCTGATTTAGTATGTTGCCTGATATTACATAAACCAGGTGCATGGATAATCCAAATATCTCTGAGATACTAAATTTAACTACTTTATGTAATCCGAAGGAGAAAAAATACACATTGATTTATGATATAGACTTTAAATATTTTCAAATTAGTTTAGATGTGGATTTAACACATTTGTTATGGTATTATAACCACGTTAATTATAAGTGATGCAGAATCTGTGTAGGGCCATAAGTAAACGAAGTAATCACAAGCCAATCACCTTAATTAATACAAAGCAAAAAACACTTAATAGCAGAGATTAGAATTGATCCTACACAAATTAATTTGGATGACTTACAGAAAATTTATAGTCAAGAGCTAGTGAATAATACAAGCTGATATTTTGATCTCATAAATGTAAATTTAAGCATATAAATCATACCGTGATTCTAATACATTTGATGCACTTGTTCAAAGGAAGGAGCTTTGGAGAGATTAGCTTAGCTTTTGAAGTCAATCACTGTTAAGCAAGGAAAACAATGACTTCAATTTATAATTTGACAAAGATAGTATACAGTTTGTCACAAAGTCAGAATGTCCCATAAATAATCTATCACGATCACTGGCAGGCATATATCACAAGTGTGAAGTGGTGATTCCGTCAGGGATGCAAAACTACCACCTGTGACATGTAACAAGTGATTACAGGGATTATTGGCCCCGACTGCGAGAGCTGGCTAAGACCGCCGTGGAAGGTTGTCTCTTTCCGGAAGTGGCCATACACTAGGGAAGTAGGGAAACAGGGACAGGGGGAAGGGAAACAAACAAACAAACAAACAAAAACGTGATATGAACCAAGGTAAATCCAGAAAAACTTAGCAGTTTCAAGAGAAAAATATGACACAAAAGCACAAATTGAAGTTACATCTGTTCTTCCTAGCTTCAAAAATTGCCAATGCTGTGACATAGAGAAAGAACCAATGCCTTCAGCGATGAACTGCTTGCTTATCTGGCCCAGGGTTGGGGCTAGTAGCTGTGCCATACCTGTAGGTGGGCCAGTGTTTCACCCGCAAAAGGAGAGTTACCCACCACAAGCCTTCAGCACACAATGGCTGTCACCTCACGTTTACATTGCAAATTTTGTGTTAGGTGTTATATGGTTAACTATAGCCTAGAACTATATTACGAAGGTGGTTCTGGGAAAAGTACTTCCCACGTGTCTAACTTATGGAATAAAACTATCTTAACAAGATTTTAGTAGCTCATCCTCAAATGAATCAGGGCCTGAGGTGAAGTGGCCAGGGACACAACAGAACAGCCTCTGATGAGATGGTCAGATGGTTTAGCATTGAAATTTCAGTTCCAATGTGTCCTAGTTCTGTGGATGGTTTGAACAAGCAACTTAAATTTTTTCAGCTTAGTTCATCATTCATCATCAAAGTATAAAATGTATTTTGTAGACCTATCTGGAACATTAAATTAAACCATACATTAATCATGTAACGCAGTTTTATACTCATAGTAGGTGCTCAATAAAGATGGATTTATTAATTAAATATTTGACATCCACTCTGTGCCTTGAAACATAGGCCATAAGAAATTTAGCCAGAATTTTAACCTCAACTTTTAAGAAATGGATGACTGGGCATTCACCCAGAGTTAATTTATCTATAAAAACAAAGCCGTCTGGAACTAATTCTACATAATCAATCAAAAATTGACCACATGCCACTTTTCTATTAAAGCGAAAACTATCATAGAAATAAATCCTTATTTATTTTACAGTTACAATTAAGAACATAAATTAAATACTTTCACAAGAAAAATGAATTTTATAAAATTATCACCTTTAATCATGTTGAAGAATTACTCAGAAGAAATTACTCATCATCTCTTGAGGGAGCTATTAGTAGATTAGTGATTAATTATCATAAATTACCTCTGTATAAAACATAATAGGCTGAAACATTTGCGGACTTCTATTATATTATGACCATTAACCTTTGTTTTTAGGCTACTCTCTTATTAACTTTGAGTATACCAGTAAAAACAGTAATGTATATTCATACTCTTGTATTTCACAGATGTTATTTTAATATTTGACTTCCTTTCATGGACTCCACTCCTTTTGTGCTTTAAAATCTATTATATTTCTCATTGTCATACTTTTCAATTATTCCAGAGAGTAAAATATATTAGATACTTTCTGATCACTAGTATGTGGTAAAACTGTGGTGTATATTTTACTTAATTTCATTTTGTCTAACAATAAAATCAATTTGATTATCATTTATTATATCAAAGTTTCAAGTACAATAATTTACCCTGTGTTTTTATACTCATGGCTTGCTGGTTCATTATGCTGTGTGTGATCAAGAAGTCTAGTTTTTTCTCTACTCTGTAGCCTGTATCAGCAATTCTACAGACGTGAAAGTCAAATAAACAAAGAACAAAGTTACACAATCAGGATCTGTACCAGAATGAGGAATATTTTAAGAGAGTATAAGACTATTTCTATGAACTATCTAGACAGTGCAGCACAGAAGTTTGATAATTTTTGGTTTAATAAGAATAATCTCATGATGATAACCTAGACAGACAAATGAGAAAAGGATACTTGTAAAAGTCGTATCACACAAATAGAAAGAGGCAGTTTTTCACAGATCTTTAGATCTGAGAGAAGAAGGCTGCTATGTATTCAGGGAAATGCCGAGTCATCTCAAATGACTTTGATCTAGATAAGAGATAAAAACTCCCAAAATTATGCAGTAACTGTATTCATGTAACTTTGTTAATGTGATAGATTAATTTTGCTGATACAGGAATCTCCTGACTTTAAACATTGTTAAGTTCCAAACTTTTATGTTCTCATTTAATTTTCTTCTCCAGAAGTTAACAGTGGATATTGAAATCAATACATGAGTAGTGTATAATATAATCTAAAGCCTTAAAATGTTGTGTAAAAAGTCTCTTTGAATAACAACACTCTCGTATTAAATGACCTTGATCCCTATATTTGCACTACAATCATCTCCAATATGTCATTCCACAAAATCGAAGCGCAGTTACAGTGAAATATGGAGTTAAGCAGCAAGTTTGGTTGAGTAAATGTCTAGGCAAAGAGTAGAATATTATCTTTCTATAGCTGATGTAGATTGATACAGTTAGAATATGTACTGTCACCTGATCATTGGCCAATGTATTTCTATATTTTCTATATAGATTCTATATATTCTATAGTTTATAGTTCTATATATTCTGTTCTATATATTTCTATTATATATAGTTTCTATTCTATATATTTATAGTTTCTATATATTCTATAGTTCTATATAGTTTCTATATATTTATAGTTTCTATGTAGTTTCTATATGTTTCTATAGTTTTAATTTATTTTGGAATGACTTGCTGATATCCTTTTTGATACCAGCTCAAATTTAGCTGTAAATCAAATCTCACTGTGAAAAATAATCTTTAATTTACTGTATCCAGTAAGATTATGGATAAATATTTCTATGTAATTGGATATTATATTTTTAATTTGTGTATTATTAAGAAATAAATCAGTTATAATTTATTGTTTACCCTAGTCTTCATGGAAGGTAGATTTCTATTACAGAAAGATACATGTTTGCTGACTGTTTAAAAAGTAAAGAAAGTTTCACTTAACAAGTATGTAATGACCTTCTTTGTCTCTAGATCAGTCTTAGCTGATCAGTCAG
Organism: Dolichotis patagonum; assembly: GCA_004027295.1. NCBI lineage: Eukaryota > Metazoa > Chordata > Mammalia > Rodentia > Caviidae > Dolichotis > Dolichotis patagonum. The sequence goes on along the minus strand of PVJX010001093.1, from coordinate 143,236 downwards.
CTAAATGGAATAGATATTCTTGCTGTTTTCAGGGTTCCCATCACTTGAAGTATGATTGTTCATTCTTTAACATTAAGGCTATGAAAGTTTTAAGTTAAATGTGCTTCTTCTGTGCAGCATAATTTTGGACTTTGCTTCTTGATCCATTTTGCCAGTCTGTTTCTTTTGATTGGTGAATTGAGACCATTTACATTGGTGATTATAATTGATATGTAATGACTTGTCCTTGTCATGTTGTACTGCATATAAAAAAAGAGTTTCAATGGAATGGACAAGATGATGCAGAAACAACCCCAAAAGCATTAAGTCACTTTATTTTCAATGAAGAGGCCAAAAACCTTCACTGAAACATAATCTCTTTAATTAATGGTGCTGAAAAGTTGACTTTCCACATGTCAAAGACTAAAATTAGACTCATGTCTCTCATCATGCACTAAACTAAAATCAAAATGAATAAAAGACCTAAATGTTAAACAGAAGCAGTAAATCTGCTGGAATGGGGAATAGGTAGAACTCTTGAAGATATACTTGTAGGCAAAGAACAAAGCCTCATGTGCACAGAAACTACCACATAGAATCAACAACAGGGATATCATCACATTAAAAAAAATTTGCACAGTAAAAAAAAATCAGCAGAGTCAAGAGACAACACACAAGGCATGAAAAACATTTTGCCAGATGTTCTCAGACAAAGGACAAACATCTAGAAAATATAAAGAACTCAAAAAAAATTAGACCCCCAAATTCAAAGACCCAATCCAAAAATGGATATTTGAAATGGATACTTGTCAGATAAAGAAGTAGAAACAGCAAATAAATATTTGAAAAATGTTCAACATCAAGAAATGTTATTCAAGAAATGCAAATTAAGACAATGCTGAGAATCCACCTCACTCCAGAAAGAATGGCCATCATCAAAAATTCAACCAATAAGAAATGCTGGAGGGGTGTGAGGTAAAGGGGCCCTTCTCCATTGTTGGTTGGAAGGTATATTGGTGCAACCACTGTGGTAATAAGTGTGAAGATTCCTTGGAAACTAAGAATAGAGGTTGCATTTGACCCAGGTAATCCTCTTCTTGGTATCTTCCCCAAAGTATTTAAAACAGCATACTAGAGCAATATATGAGCAGTATAGCAGTACTGTTTGTAATAGTCAAATCTTGGAGACAGCCTAAATGCTCATCAACCAATGAATGAAAAAAAAAAAGATTTTTTGTACAATGGAGTACTACTCAGCCTTAAAGAAGGATAAATTTGAGACATTTCATGCTAAATGGATACACTTTGAGCCCATAGTCTTATGTGAAATAAATTGGACACACATGTGTAAATACCACATTTTCCTCTGGTGTGAGAAACTGAAAGTATAAATGAGGATGAAAATGTATAATGGATATTGTGAAATAGGAAGAAAATGTTCAAAAGAGAAGGGGAACTAGGGAGGGGAAGGGGGAAAGGCAGGAATATATTGAGAAGAGAAAGAAAAAATGGAAACAAAGCTTTTGTAAATGAGGGGTATAAGAGTTGAAGGAAGGTCACGGGAATAGGAAAAAAGGAGGAATCAAATCATATCATGTGCAAAATCCCTATAATGAATATTATAATTATGTATATCTAAAATGCACCAATAACCTAATTAATTTATTTCCTTCCTGGCTGCCTGGGTTGAGATCTTTTTCCTCTTCATGCCTCCCTGCCATGCCCTTCATGCCCCTCTAACATTTTTTCTGCCTTGTACCCAAGCTGACTATGGACTGAAACCATAAACCAAAATAAATTTCTTTGTTTTAAATTACAAGTATTGTATATTTTATCCTGAGACAAGAAAGTACTAAGACACAGAAGAGGAGGAATTCAGCAAACTTGGAGGAATATAATGAATGTCTCAGTTATTTTCTCTTGTCACTGAGACAAAACACTCCAAACTCAAATTTAAAGAAGGAAAGCTTTATTTAGCTTAAATTCCGTGGAGTTTTCAGTCCATATTCAGCTGGCTCCAAGGCAGGGCAGCATGGTACCAGGGCAACACTTAAAGGCAGCAGCCAGAGCAAAAAGGGAGGCAGAGAAAGCCTCTTTCCTCTCTTACATTGTACACAGCCCACCGCTCCATAAGGCCAGTATAGCACTCACAAAATCTCAGTGCCCTCCTCTTGCAAAGGTCTAGGGTATTTACACAAATTAAGAACCTTCGCTTCCTGTGGAGTCTCTTAGTTAAACTTCTAAACTTCTCAAATTGACACAACGTATCAATCATAACAATGAATAATTAATTTAAATTAGTTTTAATTTTGGAATTCTAATTAATTTTTCCTATTTCCAGCTGTTGTAGTTTCATAGACCAACTCTAAGGTACCTCCATTTATAGTATTTGCTATTTTTCTGTCATATAAGTACTTATACCAAGGCTGATTTCAAACTGGTGCCATAGAAGGCACACCCAAAAATATGTGCACTGGTAGCTCTTATAGGTAGCACACCACCTCCAGAATTCCACTTTCATGTATTGTTTGGATAATAATAGATCCAGACAAATAAGAGCTGTGACTCTTGTGTATTTTATTTCTCTCTCTTTCCACCACTGGAATGAGAAGTACTCCTTATACAACCTCAAGCTCCCTATTCCACCTCCATCTCTGTGACTCATGTGAACATTTCACATGTTCAAGATATATTCATCACAGGATGAGAGATACGACATGAACTCTGTGTCTTACTTGTGAATCAGAAGCCACTGTTATTAAGTGGGCTATCTCCCTGCTTTGTTTGCTAGACTCCTTGATTTTATACTGTATTTCATCATCATCATCATCATTATCATCATCACCATTGTAGATCCTTTTATTTGACTGTGTATTATATCTACCTTAAACTTATATATCAGATAAAAAAATTTATCCAGCTTCCTTTATTGATATCACTTAGACACTTTTCTAAAGGAGACAATACCTTTATTCTTTAGAAACAAAGCAATATCCAATATTCACCCAATTAGAAGATCTCCAATAACTGCAGATTTTCATATAACACCTTCGCACTTACCACAACTAACACACAGGTTTATTTGTTCTAATGAGTAGTAACATTTAAAAGCTAAAAAAATCATAATTGTATTATATATGTATTGGGGGAAAATTTTCAGTTAAATCTTGAACCATATTGTTTATCCTTAATTTATTATAAAGGAGAAAGTTTTAAAATAAAAAAAATCCTTAAGTTTTATACAGGCAACAAAATTCTGAATGCAAAGGTCAATAAGGCAATATTAATTACTCTTTCAGTAAATATTCATTAAGCCTTTGCTCTCACCAGGAACTGTATAAATTTGTTATTTATCAAGAATTTCTTAGATACTGGAAATCCAGAGCTGAAAAAGTACAATAATCTCTGTCCTCAAGAAATTCACAACCCACAGAAAGGAAAAATACATTTTAATCCCCAAATTAGCTAAAGTCTTTGTGTTAATCCATAAATTTTTCAAATCATACTTTGCAAAAATGATTGACATTGTGACAAGTCAGCCTAAACTTGTTACATATGGGAAGTTTAAGATGTGTGATAAGCTTACAGAACTTCAAGAAATCCCATTTTGTATTCATTTCTCTTTTCTTGCATTTCCTTCACCATGAATATTTGTATAGTACTGAAAGCATATATTTCTTTTATGAGCAAATGAACATTTGAGAAATATCAGCAACATGTTTTGTGAGCTTAGAGAAGTGCATTAGTGCAAAAAAAACCCAAAGGACACTAAAGTATCAGCTCATTAGATGACTGTTAATTCCATTTCTAACATTCCTAAACATCACTGATAATTGTAGTCCTATTTGTTCTGGGTCACTTTGAAAGGAATACACTCACACACATGCACACACACACATACACACACACACTCATAGTCATTCTACATTCATCTCATAACTCTTGTGAGATATATATATATAGATATAGATGATATAAAATATAGATATGTGTATATAAATGGTCTTTAAGTATTAATAGATTAACTGATTATAGTTCATTTAAGATTTTTATGCCATATTAAATTTCTCATATTTTCTTAGGAATTATTCACATGTCTAAATGACATTTTCAAAGTATTTTTAATTATTGGATATACACACAAAAAATATAAAAGAGAACTATCATGCCAGTTTTCTTTTGGCGGGGGAGGGGATACCAGGGGTTAAACGCATGACTTTACACTTGCCAAGCAGGCATTTACATCATTGACCTAAATCCCAAGCCCTCAATTTTATATTCTAAAAATGAAGTACTAAGAGATTTTCCAAGGAGCTTGAGAAAATGAAAACATTCTCTTTTGCTAGGTTTTTACTAGCACTTACTGAGGCATCTATTGTATGTACATTCTGTATTTAGAGCAAAAAGAGAGACAAAAATTATGAAGTAATGAAGGTAATTAAGGCTATGTAAATAAGAAAAGGAAGAGTGATTGAAGAGAGGGTAAGGGAATGGTAAAAAAAACTAAGATATATCAGGTACAAGTTCAAATTCTCTATGTTGAATGCAATCATTATGTACATCTAAACTGTATCAATAAACTTTAATTTAAAAATATATTTTAATATTTTTTAAAGATGAAACTACTTACCCTGGACTAAGCAAATGTCACTATGAACAAATACAGCAGTTTAACTTTATGTAGAGTTGCAGCTTCAGATGTTTGTTCTGATAGAAAGTGTTCACTTTTCCTTTAGATAACTCAAAGGACCACAAAAACTGTGTGTTCATTCTTTATTACATTTTATTGCAGAGAATATCACTTTGTTTCCCAAAAGAAAAACTCAGGTCCCCTAAAGATAAATTCAAACTTCAAACTCATAAAATTACTTCCTCTTTAAAAGATGATTCTATATTTTTTTATGGCTGAGAATCTTTTAAGGTTATAGAGCAGAACCTAGATTCAATTGTAACACCCCACTGAATACCAAAAACAAAATGATCTGTGGAACTAACTTTCTGTCTAAGGCAATATGACGAGAATATGAAACACCAAATAAGGAGAAGATAGAATACTTTAAGCAGAAATTTTGTCACTTGGGATTTGTTGTGTCACAACAGCAACTTGGCCACCAAGAATAAGCTAAAGAAATGGGACCCGTACACCAGAAGACCAGTTGGGTCTTTAATCTGAAGAAAGCAATAAATAGACAAAAATTGGTTATCATCAGTTAGTTATCATGGCCAAAGAGAATTAACCACATAATTAGTGTAATGTTTTATTGCCCAAAATTTTGACAGATTTCAGAGTCATGTATAAAGAGATTGTGCAGCCGTAAATAATCTAGGAAGGGCAAGAAATTGGTGAATCATCTAATATTAATATTCTGATTTACAGTCAAAACCTCTATCTTCTTTTTAAGGTTTCAATAACATATCCCAAGTACAAATTTTCTTATATATTATTTTGAAAAGTGCTATTAAAATGCATCTTCTAAGTCACATTTTTACATTAAAACAGACTTTTAGGAGATATAGAATTCTTATTTAAGGTCATGACATTAGTTCCTATTCTTCCTTGCTCTAGGAGTACTGTAAATGCAATTTTCTTGGATAAATCAAACTGTGTAACACAGGGAAAAGGTTTCTGCATAGCTCAAGGTGGAAATGTGAGTTCTTTTATAGCAGTCAAACTAATTATCTTTTATTTTTATTCTTCCTATCAAAAGAGCACATTCATACCTTTAAAAAGAGCCTATTAAAATAGACATCTTCCATTTACTGTGAAATAGCCAGCAGTGTTACTCTGACTCCTCTTAAAATTGTTAACTGCTTTCATAAGCAAAACTGTCAAAAATATTTCATTTAATGTGAAAAGTTTTGACCCTATTGCCTCCTACTAGGCATCTTTATTTTGTAGCAATAAACATTTGTGCATCAGTCAGTCAGTCAGCAAGTACTTACTGACTAGTCACCTCTGCGTCATGTCCACCCATGTGACGAGGCAGCAAAGAGATTATGAAAAAATGGAATTAAAGACAGATTTCAGTTCTCATTAGATCAAGAGCTTCAAAATATTTTCCCAATCAAATACTGGATAGGGTGAACAACTTGAGTTTTTTCCATTTCTCCCAAAAGATCCTAAATATAACTGACTCAGTATGAAAAATGCATGTGGAGCAAGTAGGGTAAAAATGACATATCAGGGGCAAAATTATTGTATTTGCAGTACTTAAAATAAATACTAAATTAAAATATCAAAAATGCATGGGTTGTATTGCTAATATGTCATGTATGTGCTGGATAAAAGAATACCATTACTCAGCCACTGTTCAAACACAATAGTTCATATAATAAACCAGATGGGAAAAACAGAAATAGTTTTTCTACAGAAAGTTCTCAGGATTTGTCAGCAGACTCTCTGAACTTAACTGGTGAAGGATTATGTCAATAAAAGGAAGAGACCAATAAGCACCTGCTTAGAATTAGAAGAACAAAGAAAAAAAATCATCTGGTCGCTGTTATGTCTATGACACATTATGATGCCATTAGCCACCTAATAATTCTGTAGAGTTAACTAATCACAATATTATTTAATGACATGCATCATTTCTGACTCCTTTTATTTTAATGTAGGCTAGTAAACATTTGACATAGATGTGCTATCCTCACATGTTTTGAATATTTGTTCTGTGTTTTTTTTAAGAGAATAGAAGAAAATGAGAAAAAACAAAACAGGGTCCATCAAAACAAAAGGATGGACATAGTACATGATTAAACCCAAAATGAAAGGTGTTCTACAATGGTTACCATGATGTCTCTTGTTATTTTCAATAGAATTGCCCATATCATCAGGCACAATAAAATTTAACATAGAAGTACAGAACAGAATCAATAAAAACAGAACTTTGGAAACATTATAAGACTTCAAAGGAATGTAATAGTCAAACCAGAATAGATACCATAGTGAATCTTATTGTCTTCAGAGTCGTTGCCTATGCTCTCAGACTTGATACTATCAAACATAACAGATTCGAATAAAATCAGTCAAGACAAGACAGCAATTGGACAAAACAGATTCAAATAAAATCATTCAAAACAAGATAGTGAAAGCAGGGCTTCAGATTAAGTTAACAGGAAATTAAAAATGGTTACCATAGTATATCCTTCTACCTTTAGGGTAGCTGCCCATGCCCTCAAATCTAGTACAAGTAGAAAAACTGGAACAGAATATAACCAAACTAAACAGAGCAATAAAAACAATATGGGTTTCAAATCATGATACAAGGTTAACAATGTCCTCTGCCTTCCCTTTTTAGACAATTCCTCCCCTTTCACTTTCACAGGGTGCATTGTACATTTTGTATCCCACTAACTCCTTTAGTTTTTATATTACGGATGCAGCCCACTATTTACCTAAGTGGTTCTGAACCTTTATTCCTGAGCTTGGTCTCAAGTTGCATCCATTTACCTACAGGAGCCTCAAGGTTTTCCTTCCTTATAGCTGAGCAGTTCTCCATTGTATAAAAGTGCTATATATTTCCAACCAATCTGCAGCTGAAGAGCAAGCTACCCCCACTTTTTTCTGGTTCCCTATCACATAGAGCATTATTTTCTCATCTTTGACTTTTCAGTCCATAAACCCTCTTTCAGTGTAATTATATTTCTGCTATAGAGCATCTTGATGGATCCTATCTCCTGATCCACTCTGCCTGTGCTTCTTTTTATTAGTGTATTGAGGCCATCTATGTTAGTGATTATGACCAACCTTCTCTGCCTCATCTTTACCACGCTATTTTTCTGTCATTTTTTGTCTACTTTTCCTCTTCATTCCACTGTCTGCTCCATTGAGTGAGCCTCCTCTGCCACTGTTCTTGAAGCCATGGCCTTTTTTTTTTTCTCTAGAATGTCCTTCAGCATTTTTTGTAGGTTTGAATTGGTAGTCATGAACTCTTCCAGTTCCTCTATGTCATGGAAGCATCTTGTTTCTCCATTAATTTTGAGAGACAGTTTTTCAGGGTACATCAGTCTGGGTTGGAGGTTATTTTCTTTCAGGGCTTGGAAGACTTCACTCCATGTTTTCTTTATTTGATGCTTTGTGTCAAGAAGTCTGTCATGATTCTGAGGGGTTTTCCTTTATAGGTGATCTGTTTCTTTTCTTTGACAGTTTTTAATATTCTGTTCTTGTGTTGAATTTCTGGCATCTTCATTATTATATGTCTGGGTATAGATCTATTTTGGTTATAGCTGGCTGGAGTTTTGTATGCCTCATATATCTGAATATCATTTCCTTTTCCTACGCTTAGGAAGTTTTCTTTAATTATTTCTGTAATTAGTCTTTGTATTTCATTTGTTCTTATCCCTCCTGCTTCACTCATATTTTTTATTCTTAAGCTATAGATCCTCTTGTCATCTTCTAGCCTTTGTATTGTTACTTCCTGGTTCCTTGTTATTTTTAGGAGATCTTTCCTTTCACAATCACACTTTGCAAACCTGTCTTCAAGGTTTGATAGTCTATCTTCAGTTTCTTTCAAGCAGTTTTGCCAGCTTTCAATGGAGTTTTTAACTTCCTGATAATGTCTTTGAATCTGTTTCATATATTCTAGATTTTTTTATATTCTTCATCAAAGGCTTCCCTCCTTTTTCTATGCTCCTCCATTCTCTCATCTGTGTGTTCTTGAGATGTGCTTGGCATTTCTTTTCTTATTTTTCTTATACCTTCTTTTACTTGTATTAGTATTTCTGTTTTAAGTTCTTTTATAATTTCAAGAAGATATTTCTTTATGTCAGATGATGTTTTTTCAGAAACTGCAGGTGTGCATCCCCTGATTTCTTCTGTGTTTACCTCTCCTGGGACAGTACTGCTTGGGTTGGAGCTGGAGACTTCCTTTTGTTTGTTCCTCTTGTCATGTTTCTGGTTTCTTCCAGACAAGTGGATAGTGGGGATCCCTGGCACTTGCTGTATTGGTTATATTTTCTCTGAAATATGCTGGCTAGGGATTGTTGCCCTCCCCAGTTTGCTGCTGACTGCTGGAATACAAGCAGGGGTGGGGCAGGCTGGTCCCTCCCTTCTGAGCTAGTCAACCACTGGGAGTATTTACCATGTTAGTGTGTGTAACACAGTCCAGGCCAGTTAGGGATAGCTTCAGGGGGAACTCAGTCTTGCGAGTGGATCACACACAGGGCTGGGACTCAGTCCAAGCAATTTTTACCAATCTATTCTGTGGTAGGAGTGGGTGAATGAAGCCAGCCGCAGTTCTGGTTCCAGGCTTATCCTGCCCGACTCCAAAATGTCACCTGGCCAATTGCCCACTCCTGCAGGAGGACCTAGTTCCTCACATTCACTGCAAACTGGTGCAGTTCTCTGGTCTGTCACTCCCCTCCATGCCTGTGTCCTCCTGCCAAGGCCCTTGAGTTTGCCCCAAATTCACCATGACCATGCATCTTCAGATTCCAATGGCATTTCGCACACAGTAGGACAAGCTCTGGTGAGAGCACACCTGGTTACAGCCTTCTGTCCATGTTTTGTTTTTCTTTTCTTTTCTTTCTTTCTTTTCTTTTTTTTCCACTTCAGTTTCTTCCTGGGTTGAAAGGACTTATCTCTTTCCATCTGGTCTTCTCCAGGATGCTATATTTCAGCAACTGGGCTGTTTCTCTCAAAGAAGCTTTTTACTTTACTGCTTATTGATCTGCTATCTTCCAACTTCCACCTCTTCTGCATTTGAGGAGTTCTGGTTTTATCAGTTAAGTCTAGGAGATGCACCTAGTCTTGGGTCTAGATGTCTCTTCAAAGCCTCATGAGTTCATAGGGCTTTTTCAGAGGTGGTCAGGAGTGTGTAATGCTGGGATTGAGGTTTTATGATTAGTAAATGAGTTCAGTGATTTGTTTGGCATAGTTCTTGCTAGACTGAATGCTGCACCCTCCCAAGGGCAGGTGGTTCACATCCAATGAAGGTAGAGAAAGAGTCTTGACTCCCTGACCATATAGATCAGAATCCTTTGAAAATGGCTTCCAGGATGAGTTTGGCAAGGTTTGTAGATGCTGGATAAAAAGTAGAATGGGGACATCTTGGGCTACACTGTATGGGAGGTTCTTGTCAGAGCTCAGATGACCAGAAAGCTGGTAAAGAACAGCTTAGCAGGTTTCTGCTGGGAAGGACCATGTTGGCTGCTGGACTTCAGATGATGTGTGTTATGGCTTGGAAGAAAATTTGTCTGCATTTTGCTCATGTTCAGAGACTTTGCCTAAGAGTGAGATCAAGGGCAGCAGACTAATAAATATGGAAGAAGAAATTTCAAAGCAGTCTAAAGTTGAGGCAGTGGTGTGGCTGCAATTAGGGGCTTTTAGATAGATCTATGTTGAGAAACAAGAGCAAAGAGGCCAGAAAAATGATTTAAAATGTCATGTCTAGAATAGGCAATTTATGGAACCTTTAAATTAAGAAGTAGGCTTCTTGTAAGTAAATCCCATAAATATCAAGCCTTACACAAAAACTGCAGACCTTTCTTTCTAGTATAGATTCAGCCTCCAAAAAATCACTAGAATGACCATTTAGTTTACTTAGGAATGTATGGCTCCAGTGGCTTCTGCTTCTGGTTAAATATTATGTGTGATGTCTCTATGATTTTGCCTATATCTACAGATTTTTGAGATGTTTTCCTTTACAACACCTATTATTTATTTACCATTAAGAAAAATTATTTTACAGTACTATATATTTTTCCTTTTCTGGTGGAGAAAGGGCATAGGGAAACAAAATAACTAAAAGTCTGAGATTATAAAATCTGAAACTATTCCTCTACTTCATATTTTATCACCAAATAAAGTGAGTGCCTATGGCTTATAGCCAAAAAACTACAAGATATAACACTTTGAGAGGTAATTCTTAGGGATAAAAACCAAAGTTAACATAAAGGTTACACTAAAAAAGACATTAAATAAATTCAAAGTTTCAGGCAGCCAAAACTGTAGAAATTATTACATATATGTCCACTTTTTAGGTGATTAAAATGCAAGCTCACACTAAAGGACCAATTAATATTACCTATAGAATGAACACTTTAATTTTGAAAATTTATTGCAATGAAAGACACATTTCCATTAATCCCTCTTATTTTGAATACACTTCTCATAATTTTCTTATCACTTTCTGAAGAATTTCTGGAATCACTCTTTCATGAGTGTATTTAGGTGCAGTCTCCTAATTGCCTCAGTGCCTGAATCTACTCAAAACATTTATATTACGTGGTTATTTTGATTTTGAGGAAGAGTCAGAGTCTCAAAATGCCAGATCTAGTGAAGAAGTTGGGTGACACACTGTAATGTTTTTACTTGCTAGAAATTGTTACAAGCATTTGATCAATGTGAGATGATCATAAAATATAATGAATATTTAAAATAAAAAAATCATTACAGTAAGAGACACATTGCCACAATTCAAACACACATATTATTAACAATGTGTCTTTACTGAAATAAGATTATTTTTAAATTTAAACATTCACCAGAACTTCAGATCACCCCTTGCATGTTGAAATTACAAGACAAGAAATTTAAACTAACTGTGGATAATTTTGCTAATTGAAAAAGTAGGCAACATGAAAGTACAAAACAACATTACCAGAGAGATGCAAACTACATAAAAGAACCAAAATGAAATGACATAAATCAAAAATATGGTAATGAAATTTAAAAATGTCTTCTTTAGAATCATCTGTAAATTTGATTAAAACAAAAAAGAGAAGCTAGATTTAAAATACATCAATAAGTATCACTCAAATTAAAATTAAAAGATTTAAGAAAGAAAAATAGTTAAAATCACAGAATTAAGCAAAACATAAAAGTGTATTTAAGACATTCTCAACTGTAGGGTATATATGCCTTACTACAAGAAGGAGAAAGAGGGAGCAAGTACGCTATATACTTAAAGTTAAAATGGCCAGTAGTTGTGGGAATTTAATGACAGACATAAAACCACAAGTCCAGAATATTATATTAATGTCAAAAAAAAAAGAAAATCTCCCAAAACCAAGCCACACTGTATTCAAATTATAGAAATCAAAGACAAAAAGAAAATCTAGGGATCAAGAAAAACACGAAACAAAAACTACTTTCTCTGTACAGAAACAAAGGTCAGATTATAGTAGACTTGCTATAAATAACACAAATTCAAAAAAGAAAGCAGAGTTAGAGACAAAAAAGAAAGTAGTTACATATTTAAAATGATGAAAGATAAAAGCCATCAATCTAAAATTCAGTATCCAGTGAAAATATCCTTCAAAATAAAGGATACTTAATAACTTAGACTATTATAAACTAAAGGAATTTACCTCCATCTAATCTATTAGGCAAGAAATGTTAGAGATGTTCTTCAGATAGAAGGAAACATAAATCAGACAATAAGTTCTCCATAAAGATGAAAATGGGAAAAGGAATAATTATAACTTTCCATGTTCTTAGCTTTAATTAATATAAAAGATAATTGCCAAAATATTAAGTGAGTAAAACATTCATTAAAAAACAAATGCAGTGATTACAGCAAATATGTAACTTTTAAAGTAACTATAAATGGTATACTAAAGAGAGAAAGTGAAAACAGGTAAAATAATTTAAAAGCAGAAAAGCTGAAGAAGGGAAATAAAGAATTGTGATGAACACAAAAATTATATACATCATGGATATTAATCCAGCTATATGAATAAGAACTGGAAGTGTGAATATTTGAATACATTCAATTAAAATTAGAAAGGTATGTGATATTAATACTGACAAAAAAGATTTTGAGTACCTATACTCATTTCAGGAAAGTAAGTTTCAGAAAAATGAATGTGTTAAGGATAAATAGGGATAAACTTATAGAATAACTGATTTGTGTACAACTAGCAATGCCACAATATGAGGCAAACATGATAAAATGGAAGGAAACATACTTTTAGTGTTGGAAAATTCAAATCTTTTTTTTCAGCAATTGCTGCATGAGTCAATATAAAATTCAATAAAAACTTATTTGTTTTAACTGATGATATCAAATTTATCTAACTGAAATTTATAGACAACTACATCCAAATATAAAAATATACACACTCCTCTCGAGATAATATGGGAAATTCACCAAAATATGACATATTCTGGAATATAAAACATACCTTAAACTGAATTTAAAACATAAAACCATATAAAATGTGCTTTCAGATCACATTGAAATTAAACATGATCTGTGATTGAAATACAGAAATCCCCAATTGCAGTATTTGGAAATTCAATTAAATTAAATTATTCAGGGTCAAAAAATAAGCCTCCAAGGAAAATTTTAAAAATATTTTTAAGTAAATGTACAACTTAATGAAATTTGTGAGATGCCAAAGAAGCAATAAAAGAAAATGTATAATAGAAAATGTATAGCTAATATTGTAGAAAATAAGAAATCAATAAACAAACTTAACTTCCATGGTAGGATCTTAGAGAAAGAAAACAATTTAAGCATGAAACAAGTGAAAAGCACTAATAGTATACTGTTATAGTTTGTATCTAGATGCCCCCCAAGGCCTCACGTGGTCATAGATGGTTTTTAAGAGATGGTTGAATCTGGTGTGTGAGATGCTGGGATTAAATGTGTGACGCTGGGATTAAGGATATGATGTTGGGATTAAAGGAGCCTCACCCTGCATATCAATAGTACCAATCAATCAGATTGTAGCCTGAATGGAGTTAAAAGGGGCAGAAAAAAGGCGGCGGCTGCTGCTGCTGCTGCTTATTGCTTTGCTGCATTCTGCCTGTCTTGTTTTGCCACTGGGCATTTCTCCTTTGCAATGCCTCTCTACCATGCCACCCTGCCTTGGAGCTAGCCAACTATGGACTGAGACCTCTACAAACAGTGAGCCAAATAAATTGTTACTTCTGTAACCTTGGTTGTCATATATTTTGTCTCAGTAATGATAAAAGTAAGATGTAAACTTAAATCACAAATCAATAGAGGAAGAAAAACAATTATTGAACACTATTAAAGTAGAAGAAGAAAAACATCAATAATATCTAAAGGTGGCAATCTGATGATTTCTAACACCAGGTCATGTAAACTAAGCCATAATAGGTACTATACAGATTACCAATATTATGAGTGCAAAAGAAATCATTATGACTACTTTTATGTACATAAAAAGAATAATGGACTAACATGAATAATCTGTATAAAAATTTCTTAAATGAAATGAGTTAGTTTCTTGAAAACACAAACTACAAAAGCTTACACAAAGAGAAGTAGATCAATTAAATAGGCCTATATCTATTAAAAATTTGAATTAATAGTTTAAAATTTTCAGCAAAGGAGCCACTGACTTAGATGATTTCATTGGTGAATGCTAGCAATCATTAAGTGAAAACCAAACCAGTACTTCACAATCTCTTCTAGAAAATTCTGTTTTCCAGATTGGTTAGCAGTTAGGATGCAAACCATGTGACTTTAGCTCTGTAAGTAAGACATGTCCTCAGAAACTACATTTGGGCAAAATATAGCTGAGAAAATCATTACCACTGGAAAATTTCATAAGGAATTGTCCTTTGGAAAATGGAAAGTCACCTATTTCTTGGGGTTAAGTGAAAGGAGATTAATCTCTTCGACTTCAATAATGTTCCTAACTATGAATTCATATATATATATATATATATATATATACATACACATATATGAACTCAATATATATATTGTACTGGGGATCAAACTCATGACTTCACGCTTGCCAGGCAGGTGCTTATGCCACAGAGCTAAATCCTCGGCCCCTTTATAATATTTTTTGCAAAATACCATGTATGTTTAATCTAGGTAATAAGAGTTCTATGGTTGCAACTTGACCACCATGAGATACTGCTTATTTGCAAGTGCTCTCTAATATTGGGTTTCATGCACTGACTTGGTTTAAACAGAGGATATATCTATCTCCTTGAGACATTTTTTAATAATTATAAATAAATAGCTGTAGTGGATTAAAAACTGGTGGTCAATTTAAAGACCAGCTGAACTGAATCAGCATGGTACTGAGTGTAGACAACCCACCTGAGGAAAGTTGTCTGCATAAAAAGGAGACCTAGAGAGAAAGAGGAGCATTGTGAGTTCTCTTAACTGCTATTGTTTGGAGCTGGTGGTTCTCCTGGAGGAGCTTGTCCTGCTGGCTCCCCTGATATGAACTCAACTGTTCTCATCATCAAAGGAGCTCAGGACCTTGTCACTGAGGATGGCTGTAGTACCTTTCAGGGGAACCTTGGCCCTTATTTTGAGTGTTGCTGCTTGGCTACAGTGCAGAACCCTCAGCCTACTGGCACAGCTCCTTCACCCCACCAGCACAGACTTCCTAGCTTCCACCACTGACCTTTGGGCCTTCCCAGCACAGATTCATGATTAGACTTACATGAGTCACTGTTGTAGGCTCTAGGCCTCCAGTTGGACTTGTGGGAGGCACTGTCATGGGCTCTAGGTTTGCAGATGAACGCATGCAGATTATTGCCCTAGGATCCAGGCCCTCCACTGGATTTTCTAGTTTTTTAATATATGGACAATATTTTCCTTGTACTTGATTCCTCGGGTGACCATTACAAATAGCACTGTAAATTATGTGTTCTATATTGTCTTGTTTTCCTTGTAACCTCTAACTACAACAAAATTCTATCATTTCCCATTAAAATGAATGTCACACTACAAACAATTCTCCTGAAGCAATGTAGCATAATTACCAGATGAGTCAGCTTGGCTTAAGAAAACAGCATGAGTTTCTATCGACACAGACCTGTTTTTTCCATCTTTGATTTATGATTTCTAGCTGTATTATGATAGAAAAGTTATAAAGATTCACTAAATCTTTATTCTCCTAGTATTGTGGGTAAGAAAATCCACTGCCTTGGAAAACATTACCACTTACCTATTTACCAGCCAATGCCCTTTATTCTTGATTAACAGAGTTCTAATTTTAATGAGATAGCAGGCAGCAATGCCCCACCCTGTATGACATCTTTTGATTGATAGTTATCCTACTGGCAGCTAGTGATGTTTTGTTTCATATGTGAACCATCTTTGTTTAAAGAAGGTGCACAGAGCAGGTACTGAAGATTTCTGAGAGCAAGAGAGTGAAAGTGAACACAAACTCAAAAGTGAGAAGCTTTCTTTCTTCCTGCCTTTGAGGACAGGCCTGTAAAGATGTCATTCTTTGAGTTACAGCACCATATTCCCACCAGGTAGGATGGAAAGACCAAAAGAATGGTAGACCTAAGGTGCCAGAATTGTCAGTTCACTAAGCCATCTTCAGAACCAGTACTTCCAGGCCATCTTTCCCATGACAGAAATCTATCCTTTATTGTTAAATTTAATTTTATTGGGTTAATTACCCATAAAAGCATTCTCTGAAAATTTCTATTGGATTTTTCATAACAACTCAATAAGATGACTTTTTAAACAAAAAAATTACAAATTATTCCCTACTCTAAGCAATCTCACCACTTCCCATCTCATTCAGAGCTAAACCTGAATAATACTCGTTTCTCTCCAATTTCACCAATAAATCTGATGTAATCGTGCTTCTTTTCTGCCTGGTCCTTCTGCTCTAGCACTTCTTCTAGCTTCTTGATGGTCCTCCCAGATGCCAGAGAAGGATCTCCCTGAAGATTTTTGCTTTAACTGTTCCCTCTACATATATTTCTCCAGTCATATGCTCAACTGACTCCCACCCATCCCTTTCCACTTAGACCTCACCATCTCCATATACTTTTTGACTTCCCTGTCCATATACTTAACATATTAAAATTAGCTGTTCTTACAGTTCTATTTTTCCTATAGCACTTTTTCATATAGAATGCTTTCATTATCTATTACAACTACCATACCCCATTTAAAGATAAGAGAAGCTACATGAGAACGGGCATCTATCTCAGAGCAATTCTTGACATACAGAAAGTGCTAAATAGCCATGATTCGAATTCATTATGAGTGCATGAATATAATCAAACTCTTTTACATGTCCTAACTGTTCAACAAATCCTCTCTTAATTCTTGTGACTCTTCTAGCTTCTCCTTGCATTCTATTTGGCCAGGCATATATTAAGATATACTTGGCTCTTTTCTGTAAGCCTGTTCTTTTTTCTGTCTGCAATTTCTCTTCCTTCTGAGTTCTTTCTGTATGTACAGTGCAGCTATACTTCCTATGGCTCCCACTCCCAATTTTTTCCTTTGCAGGTACATTCTCTTCATCATTCAT
The DNA here is from genome assembly GCA_004027295.1 of Dolichotis patagonum. Taxonomy (NCBI): domain Eukaryota; kingdom Metazoa; phylum Chordata; class Mammalia; order Rodentia; family Caviidae; genus Dolichotis; species Dolichotis patagonum. The sequence continues at coordinate 126,040 of PVJX010001093.1, read as the reverse complement.
TTAGCAAAAGTTTGTTGCATTCCTACTACAAGGTAACACACTAGGTGTTAGACTTTCATAGAAGAATATTACAAAATAACTTAAAAGGTACTCCATTATGCTTTCTCTCATGTAAAATTAAAATGAATGCGGTTAACATAATGTGTTTATGCTCTTTTGTGACAAATTAATAAGGATTTTTCTATGACTTGCGCCAAGTCCAGGGTAAATGTATGTGACAGTAACCGGCCAAGAAAGCAAGTAGTTTAAACATGCAAAACAATGAACTGCAAAATGACAAATGAAGAGAATTACAATGAATTATTGCACAAACTAGAGTTCAAGGCTTTGCCACTAAGATAAAAGGACAGGGGTCTTTTCAGAGCATAAAGGAAGTTTCTCCAGGAGCATAGGCGATTATAGACACAGTAAATTTGTAGATTAAAATCTGATAGCAAAGGATACATATCTTCTTAATGAATCTACTCTCACAGGAAAGGTATAAAATATGATATATATTTGATGTAATTGGAATTGTTGACTCTTCAAACAAATTTAAGGAACTGCTGTTTAAAAACTTATTCTATTTTATTCTTCCCTTCAGCCAGGTTATTTTCAGTCTGTGTTTTTAATGCAGAAATTTCCAGTTCTCAACAGCTGTCATAATGCCTGTTGGAGAAGTTACTCATCCACAAAAGCTTCTTTTGTTAAAATACAGTTCGCATTATTTATGTAGTCTGAATGTTTAATGAATGCATGCAAATTCAAACATCAATGTAGATAAACTAAAATTACATTTCTATCAGGGAAGAAGGATTTCAACACAGAATAAGGCTTCTGTTTTAAAGTAAAAAATTGAAAAATGAATCCTAAATTGTTTTTTAAAAAGTAAATGACAGAGAAGTGTAATGGAGTTTACTAATAGGTTATTTTAGAAGCAAATACAAAACCATGTCTTTAAAAAGGGGATGACATAGCTATATCATTTTGCACTTCAGAAAATAGATGAAGATAATATGTTTATATTCTATGTCATGAGGAAAATTGGTAAAAATCATTTTCAAATTGTTATAAGTATAATAAATGCAATTTAAGAGTTTTCTCTATGCATTGAGAATGAGGTGATGTAAGCCATGCTGACACATGTGCTTAATAAATATGAGTAGAATTGACATCCATTGAACTTGACCATAAGAAAGATTTAGTGAAATTATTTTCTCAATTTCACAAGAAACATTTCTCAAATAAAATTTCACACCCAAATCTGTTATTTTAAGATATTTACTCCTTTGTAGATGACGGGGGGGGGAGGGTTAAGACATTGGAAATGACCATATCAATTCTCTCTCTTTTATACCTGCATGAGAAAGGACTTTCTGTAGAACCACTGTCATGGTTTATGTCGGTGGCCCCCAGGCCTCATGTGTTTGCATTGTGCATTTGTGACTGGTTCATTGTCTAGTGCTTGGATTGGTGGTGTCAGTGCTACACCCTCCTAGGGGTGGAGCCAGGATATGATATAATGGCAAGAAGTTGTGTCTCTCTCTTGCCGATTTCTGCCTTGCTGTTTGCCATGCCACCCTGCCTTGGAGCCAACTGAGTATGGACTGAAACCTCCAAAAACTGTGAGAAATAAACCTTTCCTTTCCCAACTTTGGGCATCAGGTATTTTGTCTCAGTGGTGAATAAAAAGTAACCAAGATAACCAATTTTTAAAAAGTTCCCAGGTAGCAGGAAACTACATGGAAATAACTTTTTTTCATGGAAGTAAATTTAAATTCGTTGTCTTTATCAATGTGTCTCAGTAAGGTTTCTCAGTATGCAGATAGATAGAGCAGACTCCTAAGAGCAGTGTGATCTCCACATTGCTGAAAACCCAGCTGATGAGACCTTTGCCATCCAGCTTGTTCTAGCCGCTCTCTGACATCAAAAATTTCTAACTCTAGGAAATTTTCCATGAAGAGTAAGTAAATATTCTGACAGTATCCATAAACTAAGCTTTATTATGAAGAGAGGAAAAAATTGAGACAATAATGAGTCACTGTCATGGTTAATTTAAGATGGTATAACAGAGTACAATAAAATGGTGACTGATAAACAACAAAAAATTATTTCTCACAATTTTGGAGCCTAAAAATCTGAGATTTTAGTGCCAACATGAACAGACTCTGGTGAAGGCCTTCAGCGTTGCATACCAAGACATCTTACACGTTCTCATGATACAGAGAAAGAGACATCTCTGAGTTTCCTTTCTCAAGGACAATAATCCTACTCAGAGCAACCTGCTGCATTTCACAAGACCACTTTTTACCAACACCACTTCAGGGTTTAGGATGACAAACATAAGAATTTGGAATTCAATTACAGTCAGAAACCCTCTAGTACCATCTTCTCCTACATACATTATCCACTTGTGTTGTTTGAGAGGATAACTAATATCACAGAATACTTTATACAAATTGCAGCTGTTATGGACCCTACAGGAAGTGACTTAGTTGTCTACCTGAGAAACAGCCTAAGGGCAAATCCACACACACCACTGGAGAATCCACATTGGTGAATTTCAATTTGATGTAAATATAATTCTTCCCCTGCAAGGGGTAGCAACCTAAATTAAATGATTTAAAAAGTAAAAGGTAATTCACAGATGTGACAGTAAGGTTAGTTTGAAGCCTAAAGGTTTAAACAATATTACAAATTGCAGACAGTATCATTTGACTTTTCTAAATTCTCAATTCATTACGTTAAAAAAATCACTTGATATAACATTACAATAGATTATTATCAGTTTCCAAATCTGATCCAGGTTAAGAGTCCAAAGGCTCTTGAATGAGAATTAGGAATCTCCTTGAGAAAAATATACATTAGTTTTCTCCAGAAGGACCTGTAGACACACTAAAAGGTTATATATTGCAAGCAGGAATATATGCTATTATAGGATACTGCTTTAAAATTGTTTAATATCTGAGGACTAAAATTCACTTTGACCCACCAGGAATTTTCCCTTTCAAATGAAGAATAATACCACATTCTATGATAGAAGAGGTTAGAGATATCATTAAAGGCTTTAGAAATGAAAGTATTGTGTTCAATAATACATAACAATTCAATTCCATTTCAGCAAAGTGACAGATTTGGGGTTATAACAATGGATTACTACAAGGATACAAATCCAAGGTGACCTTTATAGATTACTCATCCAACAAAAATAATATAAAAAGTTTTTCAAGCTCACATGGCACAGTCATGAAGGGAAAAAGTATGAGCCATGAAAAAAAATGTATCACTTTAAAAGAAGAGACACAATACAAAGTACATTCTCAGATCGCAGTGGAATTAAACTAGCTTTAATAAGACAAGATAGGATAAATATATGGACATTAAACACATACTAAAAATAATATGAAGAGAAAGCTCAAGAAATTTTAAGAGTACTTAAAATGAAACACAACCTATCATAATCTGTAGATGGTTTCAAAACAATGTTTCAAAGATTACAATACTAAGTGCGCCATGTGTTCTGAATATTCTAAATTTTCACATTAAGGCAATAAGGAAGAAATAGTAATTTCAACCATCAAAACCCATGAGAAAGAGAAGCAAAGAAAACACAAATCAATGGAATAAACAATTCAATATAAAGTTAACCAAGTCAAATCTTGATTTTTTAAAAAATCAATAAATTTTGTAAATGTCTAGCAAGACTAACCACAAACAAGAAAGCAGAGGTCACAAATTACCAATATCAAACACAAAAGATGGGTAATGCTTACTGATCCCATGGAAAGGACACAGAAGGAGTGCTGCATAGATCCAGTGTTCAAGTTTGTTAACTTAGATTGTGTGGATCAATTTTTTAAATGATACAATCAACCAAAGCTCATATAAGGAGAAATATTCTGGATAGGTTGTATCAATGAAAAATTGTCTACAAATTAAAACTCTGAGGGTTAAATCAAAGTGTCAAATTGATTGGCCTGGGAGCCCCTTACAGGATTAATGACACATACTTCTGAGTGTCTGGGTGGGTGACAGAGGCATGCCTTTGGGTCCTGCATCTGCTCCCTCACACCTGCTTCTCTGGCACTGTTTCCTTGCTTGCTTCCCAGCTGCCAGGAGGTGAGCAGTTCTACTCTGTCACTCCCTTCTGCCTGGTGTTTCTGCCTTGAAGCCGATCAATCGTGGACTGAAACTTCTGAAGCCAGAAGCCATATAAAGCTCTTCTCTTTCAAGGATGTCAGGTGTTATGTCTAGCAGTGAGAAATGTAATACCAAATACTTCAAAACTATCAAACCTACAACATTGATTTGTGTGTGTGTGTGTGTGTGTGTGTGTGTGTGTGTGTGTGTGTGTACAGTAAGAAATAAGGGCACATTTTCATTTTCTATGCATGAAGATTTAGTTTTCCCAGGACTATTTGTTAAAGATGTTGGTTTTCTGTCAGGGAATCTTTTTGACACCTTTGTCAAGAATCACCAGCCTATAGTCAAGGGTTATATTCCTTTGTCTTTTTCCCTATTCTGTTGCTACACATGTCTGTTTTAGGTAAGTATACTGTTGTCTTTGTTACTCTTGCAGGGGAGTCTTTTTTGAAACTGCATGTTGTAAGACCTACAACATTGCTGTTTGCTTATGATTGATGTTGCTATGCTAGATTCTTGGTATTGCCATATTGATTTTAGATTTCTCCCAGTTTTCTGGAGAATGTCATTGGTATTTGGATGGAGACTGACATGAATCTGTCACTGATTCTTATAATGTGGCCATTTTAACAAAATGAATTCTGCCAGCCCATGAACATGGGGGATCTTTCCACTTTCTAGTGTCTTCACTTTCTTTAGGGTTCTGTCATTTCCTCTGTGGCTTTCATCTCCTTGATTAAGGTGATTCCTATGCATTTTTTGAAACTATTATAGATGGAATTGTTTTCTTGATCTCTTTCTCAGTGAGTTTATTACTGATATATAGAAAAGATACTAATTTGTGTATGTTAATTTTGTATCCTGCTGTTTTACTGAATTCATCATATCTAAAAGTTTTTTTGTACGATAGGATGATATCATCTGCAAACAAGGAACGTGTGAATTCCTTTCTACTAAAACCTTTTAATTTCTTTCTCTTGACTACTTGTTCTAGCTAAACTATCAAGCACTATACTGAATAGAAATAGTGAGAATGGATGTCCTTATCTCCTTCCTTCCTTTTAAGAATAGAGTACTATTTAGGCTTAAAAATAATATAAATTTATCATTATCAAGAAAATAGATGGAACTGGGGAATAAGCCAGATTCAGATGGACAATTATAATATATCTTCTGTCATGTGTAGTAGAATCTGGGGAAATAGAGCAATATGAAAATAAAAGACTATAAAAAAAAGAGAAAGGGATCAAGAGGGTGGAAGAAGAAGGCATGGAAGGAAGTGGGAAAGAAATGATCAAAGTGCATTACAAGCATATATGAATATGTAAAATGAGACCCATTATTCTATGTAATTAATATTCATTAGTAAGAAAGAAGAAAGTATAGGCTTTAATATTTTCACCTGTGAATTCTACCAAATATCTAAGAAAGAAACTGTATCATTTATAGAAACACTTTCAGGAAATAGAAGTAAAGAGACTATCTCCCAATTCACTTCTTGAGGCATCATTAATCTAATACTGAAGCCAGAGAAGACATTATAAGAAGTGAAAATAAGAGCATAATGATTCTCCCAAATGGAAATGCAAAGTTTCCAAGCAAATATTAATAAATTCAATCCAAAAAAACAAAGAATTATGAATCATGACAAATAGCATTTCCCCTGAATGAAAAGGTGGTACAACATTAAAAACTAATCAATAATATTGATAAATTGTTTATTAAAAAATCACATACTCAATTTGAAGCAGAAAAAGCATGAAACGATATAATGTTTATTTATGAAAATGTTACCAGTGCACTAAGCATAGCTGGAAATTCCTTAAACTTCATAAGGAATATCTATAAAAGGTTCCAGCAAGCTTACTTAACAACCAGAAACTGACATTTTCTTTCCGAAGTCAGGAACAAAATAAGTAAGTCTTCTGTCAATACTTCTGTTCAACATTGTTCCTCTTACAGCAATAAAAGAAGAAAAAGAAGTAGAAGTCACGTAGATTGAGAAGAAAGAAATAATACTGACTTTGCTCACAAGATAATTACATACGAAAAAATTCATAAGAATCTCCAATCTCAGAAACTAAGGAGCAAATATTAAAAAATTTCAAAATAGGAGATTAGTATTTCACTGCTTACATGTGAAACAGAAATGACAGAATTGGATTTTTTGAATTTTGAATATGATTTAAATATTACCAAAAATGCTAAAGATAAGTATGTAATGTCTATGCAGAAAATGCAAAACTTAATGAAAAGGATCAATAAAGATCTATATAAAAGGAGAGATATTCTGTGCTCTGGTTTAAGATTTGTGTTCTCCTCAAAATGAACTATGCATTGGCTATGACTCCAATCAAAATTCTAGCAAGCTATTCTGTGATAATGGAAAACTGATTACAAAGTTCACATGGACCTAGACTATGAAACAAATTCCTGAGGAACATGAACAAAGGTGGAAACTCGCATAATATAATTCCAACATCATAATAAAACTCTACTAATCAGAAGAATGTCATATTTGCAGAGAAGTGACATAGTTCAATAGAACAAAACTGAAGCCCAAAAATCATCCAAAAAAAATCCAAATACAGTCAGCTCATATTTGAAAAAAGAGCAAAGGAAATTAAAAAGGGAAAAAATGATCTTTTCAATAAATGGCGTTAGAGTTATTATTATTGTATTAACTTTAAAAAATAAATTAAACAGACTTTACATCTTACACAAATATTCCTCTAAATATATGAAAGTTCTAATGTAAAACTATAAAACTTTTAGGAGAAAATATGAGAAAGATTGATGACTATTGTTTCAAATGAATTTTTAAATATTATATAAATGTGTTGCTATGAAAGTTTGACATATTGGAATTTATTCAAAATAACTTTTGTTCTGTGAAGACATAAAAAGAATGGGATAACAGGCTATATATAGAGAGAAAATATTTGTAAGACATTTGATAAAGAATTTATATCCAGGGCCTGGGGATTTAGCTCAGCAGCATAAGCGCCTGCCTTGCAAGCATGTGGTTGTGAGTTCAATCCCAGGTACAAAAAAAAAAAGAATTTATATCCAAAATATACAAGAATTTAAAATTTAATTATAAAAAACAATCCAATTTAGACATGGGCACAATGTTTGGTAATCCATTCTAAGTGAATTATCAAATGCATGAAAAGACTATCAATAACGAAGTGGCAAATAAGCATATGAAAGAATTCTTAAATCATTTGTCACTGGGGAATTGGAAATATTAAAATCACAATGAGATACCACTCCATACCTCTTATACTCGTTAAAATCTCAAAAAGCAAAATGATCATATCAAATTCTGAGTAAGACAAGGAACAACAGAAACTCTAACTTTAATGAAAAATTATACAGCTGCTTTGAAGAAGGTTTGTATTTCTTAGAAATTAAATATACTCATGTGATATAATCCAGTAATTGAATTCGGGGTGTGGTGGTGAGCACCTATAATCCCAACACTGGGGACACTGAGGCAGGAGAATCACCCAAGAGTTTAAAGCCAGCCTGGGCTACATAATGAGTTCAAGGTCAGCCTGAACTACATAGCAAGACCTGGTCTTAGGTGAGTTGAGAGTGTGTAGTGACAGTTTCAGCAAGCCAGTCCAAAAAGCCTATATGCTTTATTATTCCAAGTAAGTAATGTTCTGGAAAAAAAACTATAGAGAAAAAAAAGAAAAAATAAGCACTTTCCAGGAGTTTACAGAAAAGTAAGGAGAACTAAAATAGCAAAGCAAGAGGAAGTGTTTAACACAGTGTATCATACATGTTACTGTGATTTTTATTAGGCATTATTGAAGACATAGAAAATATATGGAACTTTTAAAAGCAATTTAAGAAAATGAAGAATTCAGGATGCACAGTATAATGTAACAGAACACTGTAACTGAATTTTCAAGTGTTAAATCATTTAACATGGAGAAGGAAAAAGTGGGGTCTTTGAGAATAAAAACCAAAGACATTATATATGAGCACTGTGCTGCAGTTGGTAAAGATTTTGCATAATACAAAGGAGATAATCATTCTCCTACTGCTATGTGTACATGTGGAAATTAGGTAATGGAGGAAATTGATGACAGATGATAGGAATGTTTTCTCACTGTTGGACCAAGGGTTTACTGATGAACCATGGAAAGAAGCCCCAGTGATTTACATAGTAATGGGCTGGTGTTGGAGACAATAACATGAGTTCATGTTTAGTTTAGCATAAATGATATCCAATAACATTCCTCCATACCAAGATCCACAGCTCCTCGGAAAGTCAGCTAATCCAGGGCAAGAGCAGGAAATATATAAAATGACCTGAAAGGAATTATTGCCTGAAAGGGAGTATTAAAAAAAAGATGCAATAATGATAAAAGTCAACCAAAAGAGCTACAATAGTCAAAGCTGAAAAAAAATTGAGCAAATTAAATCAAGGAATATTAAATCACAAAGTATAAAGTAATGTGGAAGAATTCAAGTGATATAAATATTTGATTGGATCAATAAATAACGGGAGAAGATACAAATCTATGATGTGTTATTCCAAACAATTTTCACAGATAGTCCACCATCAGTGAGGGAGGTCATAATCCTTTCTGAAGTGTGAGTAAAGTGACTTCTTTCCAAATGGTATATAGTGTGACAAAGAGGGAAAATAATTAAGCCCATGATAAGGTGTGCAGTGGATGTTAACATCAGCAGAGGATAATGCATTTCCTGGATATAATGTGATTATAAGGGTAAGGTAATTCTATTATCTTCTTCCCAAGAATACATATAACTAGTACTAGCATGAAAAGGACATCAAGAAATAATCAAATTGAAGAATGTTCCACAGAATACTCAAGCCTGCTTTGTAACCTGTCCCAGTCGTTAAAAATCCATAGAAAGCTTGAAAAGCTGGAATAGTCAACAGTGTGAAGAGTTATGACAAGTAAATGTACCATGATATCTTAGGCAAAAAATAATAAACAGGCCAAAAATAAATAATAGGCAAAAAATAAATAAACAAACATAAGGAACTATGAATAAGGTAGAATCTTACAAAATTCATGCTTCAAACATGTATTAGTATTCATTAACTGTAACTATGTACCATACAATATACCATTCTACCATTGGGGGACCTGGATAAGTAGAAAAATAAAGTTCTCTATGATGTTTCCAGAATTCTAAATAATTTCTAAAACACAAAAAGCATTAAGCAATACAATTTGAAAGTTACCAATGAAGTGGTTTTCTTCCATTAGAACGTACCTTTTAAATAGTATAAAAGAAAATTGGCAGGAACTTTTTTGCATAAGTCATGGAAGAGAGAATTCTCTCAGAGTAGCAAGATGAAAGACTTCCTGACAGCACAACAAACTTTAATAACATGTACAAAAGCTAAAACTGTTTTCTAAAAAGTTCCTTTTTGATATATTAAATAGAAATAAATCACATTCGATCTTTAACTTTTAACCTTCTTTATATTAAAGATGGGTATCTTTTCTCCTGTTTTATGACGTGTGATTCAGCGGTGGCAAACCTCTGAGAGCTTCCAGTGACAACAGACAAGCCCTGCGGCATCCATACCATGGGCTCATCACCACTAGATTATACTCACTAAGTGTCTTTTAATACTTCAGAATATCTTAATTAATTAGTTGTCTTCCTTAACTTTAGGCAGCAGTCCAAAAGACTTGTTTTAGATTTTCCAGGAAAGATTTGGCTTAGGTTTATTTATATTGTATTCACAAAAGAAAGATTGAGAAAAACACTGCCACAATATCAAATTTAAATTCCCCAAACTTATAGACAAACATAAAATACAAGAAAGTTCGGTGAGAACAGAGCTTGAAAATCACCATGGTCCTCTGTACAGAAAAATGTGACCAAATATTATATTGGCTCCCATAGAGTGCTTGAATTTGAGGAAATCATAGTTGAAAAAAATATGTGAGTAAAACTAGAAGTATCAGTTTTTTTGAGAAATGAATGAAGTTTTATGTTACAGGTATAATATGTAGTTCATACCTAATAATTTATTTGTGGAAAAATAAGTTTATGTCATACCATAAAAGGAAAATTTTAGATGAATCCTATCATAGGGTGTCAAAGTAAAATTAAGCATACCTTACTACTGATTATTAAAAGTTAAATTTAATTAAAACTATTTAACTAAGATAGTAGATTTTATTTTTGTGTATTACAATTTTCATCTAATTTAAGTTCAAATTTCATTTAGCTTACCAAAAACATCTTAGTATTTTTATATTAAAAGATCAACACTTAATTTTAAATAGTATGTTTATAAAATTTCCATAAGTGAATGGATACAAATTAAATCAAAAGATTAAAACAGGTTTCAGCTGTAATAGAACAGAAATCTCTAAAAGTTACGTAAGGACAAGCAACCTTTAAGAAGAAGACAAAAAGGTTTATCTCACACAAAATTTCAGAGCTCCAAATGAAAGAGCTCACAGAAGGGTTGGATGAATCTTTTTGTTCAAATTCAGGCCTAATCATATGTCACATAAAGAAGACTTATCAGCAAAATGTTCAAAAGAAGTATTGACTTGCTCAGATAAAGACTTAAATCTCCTACCAGGAAATCTGAAAAGCCTAAATAAGAATTTTGTCTTTCGGTGAGATGAAAGAATAAAAACAATCTTAGGAAACTGAGTACTTTCATTATGGATTACTGAAAAAACTTCTAAGTAAAAATCCTGTTCATCTTCTTCAGATGAAATACATCTCTAACTCCAATGTACTTTATCTGAGCTGCACAAGAAAAAAATTTACCCAAAATATTTGAGAAGTCATTTTGTATTTATTTTAGAGAATACTACATTCCTTTCCCATACAAACTTTTTTGCATCACCATGTGTTATCTTTTTACCAAAACAAACAGCATTACTTAATTTTTAAAAAGCTGTTAAATTTTTCTTATATTTCTGCCCTTTCTTTCTCTGATCTTATATTTATTAGAAATTTAGTATTACTGCTTACTGACTTGACCTGCTTCTTTAGAAAATTTAAGTCAATTTATATAAATTTATTTGAAGAAACCCTTGGGGTTAAATCATAGAGGAAGGCCATGGTAGACAATCTATGGTCCATTGGCCTGAAATTTTCTTTTTTGGGTCTAAAATCTTCATTCCTTACAGTTTTCTAAAGGAACTACCTTCTCAAAGGCTATTCACCACCAGTTTTTCTATACTATTTACTGTTTCCTTTGTTGTATGTATTACAGTCACTAGTGAAGAATTAAAACATTCAAGTTGGAGATGTCAGAAATTGAGGTTTGGATGTAGTAACATCAAGAATGATCATAGTTCAGAAGTTAATGAGGGAACCAGATGGCAAAGAAGCAGAGGGTACAAAGAAGAGAGAAATTCTCATAAGCCACAGACAGTATAGACAACTCTAGAATTTCAAACATTCCCAAGTTACTCTACTTGTTAAGGAAAGAAAGAAGTTTGTTACGGTTGTCCTCGTAAGGTAGAAACTTGGCTTTAAAACTAATGGCAAATGAACCCAAATACATAAAATAAATGAAACATTTTCATCTGTCTAGTATCATAGGGAAAAATAAAGCAATTTTCAGTAAATTTGGAAACTACATTGAACCTATGAGTTTTACTTACTGGGATCCCTCAAAAGGATGCTTCAAAGAACTAGGAAATGTGCATTTTGAGAAGCAAGACTGAGGTATGTAGAGATGCCCACAGATTACCAGGTAGTTCTAAATTTATGGATGGAAAATACATTGAGCTCACCGAACAAGTAGTCCAGAAAAAGTTCCCTATGCCAGAATAACTGCATAAACCCTCTCTAAGAAAAAAAAAGGCATTTATAGCATAGACAGCATTTAACTGTCACATCTGATTGTTTAAAAGGAGAATCAAAAATCTCTTTGGAGATTTCTCATTATCCAAGTATAGCATCTACAGATTCAGTTCTCAACAAAGTCTCCAAAACAGAATGGATCCTTCTTCTCTATCTTCGATAGATATAGAGAAAACAAACACCCCAAATATAAAATGGCAACAATAGTATCTTCTAAACACAGATGTAGACTATAATTTAGTTTTTTAGTAGGCTCATATATGAAGTCTATATCACAGTTCATTCTCACATAAGCATGGTAGGGTGAAGCTGATAGAAATAAAAGTTTCTCCAAATTCTAATCTAGTTTAAAATTGAAGACATCGTTCAAGCTATTAGCTAATGTTGGCAGGGAAGAGATGACACATTTCGTAGCACTTAGACCGTCTCATTATTACCCCAGTGTAAACTTTTTCCTTGCTCTCTGGAGCTCTAGAGAAAGCAATTTTTCCTCACTGCATACTAATAAAGTAACTTCTTTTTCATGTTTTCTATTTAGACCTTTGGATTGTTTGTTCTTTTCTTGGTGAGAGACACCTGAGATGAAAAAAACCACATCATTAAAAATTATTTATCTTATTGTCAAATGTGGCTTCAAGTGTTGTTTTTCTCTCTTTACACAGTTACTAGCTCCAATCCGCTCATTTCACTGTATTTTCACACCTCTCTTCTGACAAGTTGCTAGCTATGCACACCTTTCCTCATTTAAAGACTGCAGAACTGGAGTTGCACATAACTTCAGAAGGTTTTTAAAATAGTTTTTGCTAACACTTGCTTACTAACTTTTATCATAACAGGATGCATTTTTAAACATCAAAGGATTTTCCCCCTGAATACTTAAAATTGCTCACACTAGCATTTTGTCTCAGGCAAGCCTTGTTTGTTTTTAACATAGGACCCATTGTGTAGGAAAGTTTTAAAAAATATGAAATGATCTCTCATTGTTTGTTTACTTTGAAACTACTATTTGAGTGTACTTTAATATTATTTTTACCCAGCATTGTTTCAAGCTTCAAGTAGTATATAACCAATTATTTAGCCAACTTTTCTCTACTTTCTCATTCCCTTTCATACAAAAAACTACTCTCAATGTTTTAAGACAAGCACACTCTAAATGCCCTGCAGAAATCTTTCTAGTTAACATTTGTTAACAAAATGCCTCCTGGTTTTCCTATAGTGAAATTTTTATAAAAGTATATATCCTTCAAAAAATTTTTAACCAGTGTTCATATTCATAAAAAGTAAAGTTTTAGCCTCAAAATGCATCATAAGTTGTATATGTATGGGAAAATCATGAGTCATGTTCCCAACAGAATTACTAGAGTATCAGAAACAGATAATGCAATTTTTGTAGAAGTACCAATAAAAGGTCTATGCATCAAGTATCTCATGCACAAAGCACTTTTAGTAACAGATTCTAATTACTGGGTGGTCGGGACACTAAGCCATGTCCTAAACTTTTTAATTTAATGTGATGATGTGTTATTTTTAGATATTTACATATACCTTAGTTACAGTGTAAAAATTTGGAGGGAATGTGAGTTTTGTAATATGCACTAAAATTCTTCCAATTTAGAGTATTGCAAAATAAGTTCTTGGTTAGAGTTTCCATGCATCCCATCTAAGTTCAATAAAAAGATTTTTGGCATTCAGGGAAAACTATTTTAGTTCCCAAAACAATGATTGTCACAAATCAAACTGCTTTGTGAGACTTACTTTCACTTTCCTCTATGTCTACAAATTCTAATCTGGTGAATATTATTGTCATTATTAAACTTGGATTTAAGTAAAACTCTTCTGTAATTTATTCTAATGAATATCTGCAGTTTTATGAAGTTTTCATTGTATCATTTCTTATTCATGCTAATTCTTAAAGTGTTCTGATTTTCCTCTAAGAAATTCTTCTCCATCTTTCTAAGTCTGGAGTTTGGGGGCATAAACTGATCTCATCTCTGATTATAATGATGGACATGTAATCTACACATTTCTAATCAATCTACTTGATTATCATAGAGACTGTTTCACAAGTGGTATGTGAGCCAAAGAAAATCAGTAAGAATTTTAGATTATTCCCTTTTTTAATCGTTGGAAAAAATCTTGTTTTTGATACTATGATTTCTAAGGTAGCAGGCTATGAAATTTAACTCTTTTGGAAACTATTTAGACACTGCGTGGGAGGCTTTGCATACAAATATAAAAGAGGAGCAGCATGGAAGAAAGAGAGGCTGAGCCCTAGAGGTAACAGCAGAGTCTGTGGATTCAGACATTCAGGGTTCTAAAGCCTTCTTCAAGACCTTCTTCAAGACCTGAGTTTAAATTTTTCCTGAGTTGCTTTACATTCCGTGTGTTAAGAGCTGGGATTGATGCAGGATATGTCTTAGGATTTAAAAAACTGGGTTTCACTTCTTCCATACCCATAGAATACTGTTAACAGCACAAGAGTTTCTGAATATCAGGTACTAAAACATAATCATGAAGATACCATGATTTTAATTTGGTGAACACACCAAATGAATTAGAAGAAATAACATTAGTACTGGCAATTATCTTTTCTCTGAACCCCTACTTGTGACACTAAGGAAGAAAATGTTTCAAAAGCATAAAGCACATAGCATAGCAATTAATAGGCCACACTCTAAATCAAGTCCTCCTGAATTCAAATTCTAGTTCTTCCGTTACTAGCTGTGAGCTTTATGAGCCAGGAAAGTTACTCTGTGCCTTAATTATTTTCATTATGAAATGGAGACAATAGTTTGTGAGGTTGATAGAAGTATTAAATGAAATGACATATATAGTGTACCAGAAATACTCTGAATCCTCAATGAATGTTAATTTGTGGGTAACATTTTCATTACAATTATATATGATTATTTATTCAACTATTATCTATACTTATAACACAATTACAATGTACAGGAAGACAAAGAACGCCTCCTCTTAATTCCCTTGTAATTCAAATCACTTTAATTATATGATCATTATATAAAGATCTCTCATTAATCATCCCTCATTAATAAAGTTTGTCTAGTACATCAAGTAAGCCACTGAAGGCCCTATTAATCTCAAAGCTTTGATATGTATTGGGTACCACTACATTCAAATTTTTGTTTGCAAATGAGGACTAGAGTGGGTAACAATTAAAACATGATTACTTCCTTAATGAAATGAACCTTCTAGAAGTGACAAATGTATTATTAAGTCAATGTTAATAACTTGTAAAAGTTTTATGTAGGAAAAAACAGAGTGTTGGAGGGATCATACAATGGGGTACCTGCTCTAGTTCTAGAAAATCAAATAGAGCTTTGTTTAAGAAGTGAGCCAGACCTGAGATTGTGGTAAGTGCAAGGAAAGGGCCACGCTAAAGCGGAAGAGGCTCATAGGCATGAGTAGATTTAGGAAAGAACATGATGGCATTTGGTAGAGACAAAAAGCTACTTGATTTGAAGCACATATAGCTAATGTATGCAGAGCAAAAGAGGAGAGTGGAAAAGCAGGAAAACTAAAAGTCATGAGGAACATTATGGTTTAAATGGCTGGGTTATTTTGGTCTTTGTTGCTGTTTTGTAGTCTGAGCTATTAGAAGCCATGGAAAGGTAGTTATATTATATTAGAAAAAATTACTGTGATATATATTAGATTGTACCTAAAAAGGATAAAAGTGGAGGAAACAAATTCTAATTTATTTCAATAGTAATGATTATGTAGAAGCCCAGACATTCTTGCAGATCTGGGTTTAAATGTTCAAATCTTTTGAGATTTGAGACATTTTAGGAAAAAACCTCAAAGGAAATGAAACTATTCGTGATATATTTAGAAGGTGAGAACTGTGATCAGTGATACTGTGCTCTAGGATGTGGGAAAGGAGAAAGCAGAGATTTTTTCAAGAATACTTACCAGGACCTGGATTTTTACAAGCTGCTAAATGGTACCATTCACTGGGGTAAGGGCATGTTGTTAAAAGAAAAACAGCTTAGCTTTCTGAACAGGAAGTTAGTGAACAATTACAGGAAAGTTTATTTAACAACAATGAGGAGAAAAAATGATACAAGAAAACATTCAAAGTGTGACAGAACTGTATAGTGAATGTTTAAATTTGTCAAACAACTGTAACAGTAAAAAATGCATTGCTTTTAATAACTCTAACAAATATTCCTCCTTCCAACTTATCCCATTATTTTTTACCACTTTCTGAAACAGATTTTAAGTTGCTCTTTCATGATATTCTTATAAGATGTAATTTAAAAAAATATGGATGCCGCTGGTGAATAACGTTGGAAAGGCAGGCTCATAAAAACATTAAAGCAAGTCACAATCCACCTTGTTCCCAAAGCTGGCACTGAGGGACTTCGGGCTTTCTCCAATGTCAAAGTGATCATAAAAAGTAAATAAATGTTTTGAATAGATTCTGGACATTGATGCAGCCACAACAGCGCGACAGAAGACATTCCTGAAAGAGGATTTCCATAACGGTGTCCTCAAGTGGCAAGAACAGTAAGGTAAGTGTATACAAAACTGGAGCGGGTAAGTTGTGCGTGTGCGTACTGGGAGGGGAGATTGTTAATGGCGTTGTATTTTACCACAAAAATTTTTAAAACTTAAGCATCCTCCATATTTTTCATCATAGTTCATATTTTTAAAGACACCACAAGCAAATTTATAAAAAAATTTCATGTTTACATGCCAGGAAAGAATAGGAAAATAAAGATAAATACACGAGAAGAAAGAAAACCTTATAACAACAGGTATTAGTGAAATAGAATATAGATTTATAGCAGAAAGTAATCAACAGAACTTAAAAAAGTTATTTCCAAGTAAGAAAGAAGTTATAAACTTAGCAAAATTGGTAAAAGGAGAGAGAAAAATAAAAGTAATCTCAAAAGTAAAACAGTAGTATCTCTATAGATTCATATGCAAGAAAAACATAAAATACTTTGAACAAATGTATAAAAATCAACTTGATAATTCTGATGAAAAGGATATATTTAAATTAATATACTTTTTAAATGAAAAATAAGGTATATTATACCTGCTGCAAGAAAATACAGAAAATCTGAGTAATTTTATGTTAGTTTGTTAACAGGGTCCTGGGAAGCTGTGGATTCTTCCAGGGACCGTATTCAAGCTCATGACCTGTTCAAAGAATTGGACCAGACAAGTGAAAACCATTTTATGCTCACTAAAGATAATAAAAGTAGAAAAAAAGGTAAGTTTGGCATAGTAAACATGGGCCAATTAAAATAGGAATACAAAAAGGAAAAAATATGGTTTGTAGAGGGTAGAGCAAGCTGGTAAAATTGTTTACAGTGGCCACGACCTCACTGGCTGCCAAATTTATATCCTCATTCTGGTGTCAGATGTAGGCCATCCTACAAAACTGCTTTACCTTGTGCCACAAGCATGCAGATACCATTCTGTGGTGGGTGTCGGATGCAGGGATGTAGTTAAGTTTGTCCCAAGTTCCCATGATCAACGGGTCACACTGCTTCCTCGGCCACTTTGCTGTGCTCTAAGCTCTTGCCTCAAGTTCCAGGAAATGAGCTCAGAAAAAGAAATGTTCTCCAAGATGAAACTCTAAAACCAGTCACCAGCATTTGGGTATTCTTTCAGCCTTTCCTGAAGAGATGTACTTATTCTTTCTGAAAAACAAACATTTTCACATGCTATCAAAAAAGAATAAAAGAATCCAGTTTAAAAAACAGGACATAACAAAGTGGAGCTTTTACTGTGAATGCAAGGTTGGTTTAAAATACCAAAAGTAATCACTACATTGTTCCATAGCAATAAAATGAAGGACTAAAAAAAAAATAATAATTTCGCTAGAGAAAACAAATAAGAATAAATGAAATGTTGCTACCTAATAAGGACAACTACAAAAACAAACATATAACATGACATTTAGTGGTGAAAAAATATTTCCACTCTATATTTGACTCTCGTTTTGCACAGATAGACCACGATCCATGTGAGTAGGTGTGAATGAGTAGACAGATTATAAACTAAGACATGAAGAAAGCCTGGAATGATCAACTAGATGCTAGAAAGATTGAAGATGACATCCAGAGAAGCTGAGTAACACATGTGAGAGCATAATGTCGTATCTGAAGAATAGAAAGGGTTGGGAGAAGATAATAATCTTTATTATTTTTCAACTTCTTTGCTGCCATTAAACAAGTATAGACCTGGGTAGATTATTTATTGCCACATAAAAAATAACTAAAACAAAAAGTCTCCTGCAATAGTATTTATTTTGACCTTTCATCAGTGCAGCAGTAGGAATTCTACTGATTCAGCCTGAGCTGGACTGAGTAAGGGTAAACTGAAAGCTAGATGTCCGTCTGCTTCACACATGGTCATTCCTTCTGAGAGTGTTTCATTCGTGTAAATGGCAGAGATCAAGAAGGCAGAAAACATGTAATATCTACAAATGTTGGCAAGGCTTTGGGGAAAAAGGAACACTTCTCCACTGTTGGTGGGAGTTAGACTGGTGCAGCCACTGTGGAAATCAGTATAGAGATTCCTCAAAAAACTAGGATTGGAAGTTTCATTCAATCTAGCTATTCCTCTCCTGGGTATGTTCCCAGAAAAATTGAAAGGGTCATGTCACAGTGATATATGTGCACCCATGTCCATAGCAGTACAATTTGTAATAGCTAAATCTTGGAAACAACCAAAATGCCCATCATCCACAGAGTGGATGAAAAAGATGTGGTATGGAATATTACTAAGTTATAAAAAGGACGATCTTGAGGCTTTTATAGGTGAATGGAGGCAACTTAAGACTGTCCTCATAAGTGAAATAAATCAAACTCACATTTGTAAATATCATATTGTCTATCTAATATGAAAAATAATAATAAAAAACTGAAAAAGTAACAAGACAGAAAATGTACAATAGATATTGTAATAATGAAAGGGAAAGAAAGCACTCTAAAGGATATAACTGTATGTATGTTTAAGTGCACAAGATAGATAGCGATACTACTGTTTTTGTTAGTTCATGAAACAGAATGGTTTGTGCTGTCATTGTTGATTGCCCACTTTTTACACTTTGATTTTGTGACTTGAGCAACTACTTTAAGATAACAATATGTAATTTACCAACTAGTGATTTCTTACTGTTTTTTTTAATTCTGTATTATTTCTACCCTTTCTCCTATTTTGCTTTTTTTCTCTAAATAAAAAAGAAATGTAAAGCCCTAGTCTTGGGACAGCAAATAATCAACTCTGCCCATATTCTACCAGATAAAACAAATCATGTGACCAAGCTCAAAACCAAGGGGTGATGCAATACCAAGATTAAATAGCAAATGTATTTGTTCTGGAGGTGGGCAGTGATAGTACTCACACAACTTTGTGAATATATTTAATGCCATCAAGCCACATATGTAACAATGATCAAAATGTCAAATTTTATTTCACACATTTGTTATAACATAAAAAATATTAACAGTAACAGTGAGTTTTATCCTTTGCAATTTTTTAAATTAATGACACAACTCTATTATATAAACTTCATTATATGACAAAGTATTCAGTTTTATGAAATTTCTTTGTTGCACTTAAACACAAAAGTGAAGTAAACAGTAAAATCAACTGAGGAGAACCTGGAGGCCAAGGACTAGATCCAAATGACTCTTCCTTTAGAGCTAGGACCATAGTACAGAGTATACTTGGCATACTTGAGGCTCTAGGTTCAATCTCCAACATCAGGTACACACGCACACACGTGCACACACACACACACACACACACCGAAAAGAAAGGCAATACAAGTGCCACTAACTCAAGAATCCAGCAGGAAAACCAGAAAATGAGTCCTGAGATCCCAACTGTTTCACATTTTCACATCACCACATAACTTTTATGTCATCTCAGTGCCTCTCCTTAGTGAGACAACTCTACATAAGTGTGCTACACATGTTTAGCCATTCTTAGAACCCAATAAAATGCCATAGTTTCTCTTGTAAGAGAAACCCAGAGTAAAATAAAGGGCAGAATAAAAGATACAGGAAGGAGGGAGGGGCTAGATCTTTCTCATGAGGGAAGGAGATGAAGAGATGGAGAGAGGGAGATGGAGGGGAGAGAAAGGAGGACTGAAAAGGAACTAATATGCATTATGTTTATGTGTTGACCCCCCCACAAGCCATGCAAACATTGTGTATGCAAACATATATGCAAGAAAAGGAAGAGGATGAAAAGACGGCAGGACAAGGAGGGAGGGAAGTCAAAGGTAATCCTGACCCAATTGCCTACTAAAAGCCCCAACTCTGAACACAGAAAACTTTAGGGAGACGTTTATATCTACACCCTAATAGACTCATAATATATAATGAGATTGAACCAGTAATTGAAAACTTTTCCGTCCACCCCAAGATAAAGGAGAGGAAGGGCATGGGAAAAACAAACAGTTAAATGAGTTATGTACATGTACCAGCTATCCAGTGTGTGTGTAATCATTACAGATGGGAAATATGTACTAATAAAGATGTTTAAGTATACAGGACCAGATAGCATAACTGCTGGCTTCAACCAAACATTAAAAGAAGAACTAATGCCATTTCTTCTTAAATTATTCTAAAAGTTATAAAGGAAAAAATATCATAAACATGCCTAGACTCCAACATGAATCTGACCAAAATTTGAAAAGAAATCAACAAAAGAGAAAGCTACGGACTGATAGCTCTGATAAACACAGATACAAAAATTCTCAATCAAATGCTAACAAGCTGAATCCAATAGCAAGATTAAAAGATTATTAGTTATGAACAAGTGAGATTCATCCTAGGAGTGGAAGGGTGGCATAACATTCACAAGTCTGTTAAATTATACAAAACTTCAGCATAATGTAGGACAAACCTATAACATCATCCTAAGGAATTCAGAAATGCATTTAATAAAATTCAGCATTTCATTATATTAAAAACTCTGCAAACAATCTAGAATAGAGGCATACACCTGTAGTCCTCCACTCCTGAGGCTGAGGCAGGATGATTGCTGCAGGAACAAGGCTAGCTTGGGATATGCAGTGAGGTCATGGGTAGCCTGAAGTACACAACAACACCCTGTTTCAAAACAAAAACAGTGGAAAAATTAACTAAAAAGGAAACCTATTTGACATAAGAACGATGTTTTCCTTACCAAGCCCATGGCCAATTTCACAGGCAATGGTGAAAACAAGATCTGAAACAACAATCACTTTAACGTTTTTATTCAACATTGAACTAAAAACCCTAGCCAAAGAAATTAATAGCTTCCATATTGCCAGTTAGGAAATCAAAGTATTTGATACGACGTTAATACCAGAATATATAAGGAACTCAGCAACTCTGTGTGTGTTTATGTATTCCAGTTTATAATTGGGCAATATAAATAGATATTTCTCATCAGAAGACATATGAAAAGTATTCAGCATTGCTAATCATTAGAGAACTGCAAAAATGAAAACCACAAAGAGCTATTATAGCGCTTCAGTTAGAGTAGTCATTACCAAAAACAATAAAGGATGAAGGCTGACAGAACATGGAGAGAAAAGGACTCATACACAGCCTTGGTGTAAATGTGGATTAGTAGGGCTCCTATGAGAAGCATGAAAGAGGCTCCTTAGAAAACTACCAATGGACCAGCATATAACCCAGGTCTCCCAGCAGTGGGTACATACACAAAGAGCACGAAGTCAATACGCTGAAAAGATCTTCACATCCAGGTTTACTGCAGTCTTATTTGCAATAGCAAAGAAATTGAAACTACACAACTGTGCCTCAACTAATGAATAAAGAAAATATGGAACACGCACACAGTGGAGCACTATTCAGCTATAACAAAGACAAAACCTTGTGATTTTCGTTAACAGCAGTAGAACTGCTGCCCATTGTGTTAAATGTAAGAAATCTGGCAGAGACAGAAAGCACTGTGTGATCTCACTCAAATGTGGAAGCTGAGTCGATCGCACGTAAGTTGATAGCAGCATGGTAGTTAGAAAAGGCCGAGGAAAGTACAGAAGAGAGAGGGATAGGAAAATGTTGAAAGTACTCTGTACTTTGAAAAAGAAATTTTGAATGTATGTGCCACAAATGAATAAGTGTTTGAAGACAGAGATAAGCTTATCCTGATTTGCATGTTATCAACACATCATGTTACTATCCCATAAATATATATAATTTTATATGAAAATTAAATAATTAATTCTACCAACCTAATTAGCAAAAATATAAACTTATTGTAAGTTAAAAAACAAATTACTCTCACATTCTTTGAGAAGCCTTTTCTGCATACTATCTTGCATAACAGCTCGCTGGGATTTTCCATCACAAGAACGGTTAACTATGGGGTCTGGTGAACAGTTGTGTAGTTTGGATACTACACAGAAGAAGTGAGAAGAGAGAATCTGACACCAGAAGTCCAAACAGGACACTGTTTGCCAATTCTGCATCCAGCATGACACTATGTCATCCAGGAACAGAACAAGAAAAGGAAGGAAAATTTTTATGCCCTAAATTTCATCAGTTTTCTAACACATCTAATAATAGGACTAATACTAATACTTCTCCTAAAGAGAAACTGACCTTAATTTGTTCACTCAGAGTAGTTCCTTCTAATTCACACAAATTTTTTTAGCAGACCTCACTGAGTATAACATCTTGCATGTAGATATGCATATGACATTTTGGGGGGCAAATTATCATTTGCAGGCAAACTAAAGAATACTTACTGATCTTTGAATAAAGGCATCTGTGGCTCTCTTAGAATCTGGCATATAGAAGACTCTGAATAAGTGCTAAGTAGTCCATAAATTATCTCTCTTGAGCTAAAAATTAAGTAGAATACTGAATTTGAGATCCAGAAAGGCAATACTATCAACATGTTTATCAGGTTTAATTTATTTAGTTGCAATTTAAAATTATTCATCATTTTTTACTAAAGAATGTATCAATTCATATTAATGGTTAGGATGTCTTAAAATTCATAGAATACCTATTTCAAAATAAAATGGATTTGTTTTACTTCTCTTCACATAACTCATTGGGGTAAAATTTCCTTATTAGCTTCTTCACAAGGAGGACAAATGCTTCATTAATTTTAAATGTGTCGATCTAAGAAGGCTATGCCCATCAAGTAGAATAATGACTGACATTACAAGAAATGCAATACACTGCATACCAACATCAATCGCCCATTATTCATTCAGATATATCCACATCTTTATTTGCACTGTGTAAATTCCATGAGGAGAAATTCAGCTAGATATTTAAACCATAATGAATACCAGGGTATATCAGATAGAGCACTGTTCATTGATCAGCAATAATACTGTAGTAGATACTAAGCTGAACAAGCTATGTGAGCATCACTCATGTAAAAATACTCTTTTACATTTAGAAATCATTCAACGTGATGCACGTTTTACCTAACTCTTGTTTTCAGTCATCATCAGTGATTAATGGAAAAATAGTATTGTTTTAGTTCCGTTTCATATACAGCTTTGTGGTACACAATTACATTAAAGCTACTGGAGTGTGTGATGATCAGTGAAATTAAGGAAATTAACACTTTTGCTTGCTAAATGAGTTCAAAAGTTTTATCACTTCCGGAGTGCAAAGAAGAGCAAGGGAAGGAGATCCCCATAAATTTCTAATGGCATGCTTTTTACACAAATACCAAAGTCTTGTACTCCGGGGTCATTCATTTTCTCAACAATTTTGTGAAGCTTACTTAGTTCACTCAAACTACAAATAAAGTTTTATCTTGATCTGCAAGGCCCTCAAGGCCTAGACTTTTCCACCTCCTTCTTGCCCATCACATGAATGGGCATTTGGCAGTCTCCTGCTTCAGGTTCACCCTGCATCCTGCATCCTGCGTCTGCCCTGAAGCCTCAGCCCCCTTGTTACTATGACTCACTCGGCTGCACCCCAGTGAGGTGTGCACAGCTCTCAGAGATGCTTGATCCAGGGCTGCTTCCCACCCTTTCAAATTTCTTCATGCTCCTTGTCACACTCAGATGAATGTTGTAGTAACTTTTTATCATCTAATTCTTTTTACTGAAATATGAGACCTACTGTTCACTATTGCATCATTCACAGTAGTAATTATAACAGGTCTTATAACAGGTTTATTAAATGCCTAAAATAGGGGATTAAAATTTTATTATATAAAGGAAATAACATTGCTGGGATGTGTGTTTTATATTTGAAGATTTACAAAGACTTACTCCATCCTTAGAGCTCTTTTAGCATAGCTAAAGAGACAAACACTTTAACTGAGAAAAGCAGCGTATTTTATCCTACTAAATCATGTGTGAACCCAAACTGGTCTTCTACCTGTAACAATATATGTATATGTAACTTAAGGATTCTTTTTTTCTTAGAATATTACTGGGGTTTTTTTTCTAGGAGAAAAAATAGACCTGGTCTGTTTTTTATCTAGGAGACAGAAATCAGCTGTGGTATCATGCAAGGCCTGTTAATTAAGGCCTCAATATGCATCATATAATCATTTTCTGGACAAGATCTGGTGGATGCCAGTGAAAGAAATTTAAAACACATCTAGCATATCTGTTATTGGTTTCATCAATAAAACAGGCCATCCTCCAAAGTCAGATGGCATCAGGCATTTTAACAGCACAGGAGATACTTATGCAACTGTAAAAACTAAATTTATGTACATTCCTGATCATTCTCCTAATATGTTAATTCACAGTTCAAGATATTAGATGATAAATAAATGATATGTCAGATTCTAAAATTTCCTGGATATTATCTTTATTCTCCTTATGGGAAACCATTACTAGCTCATTTGGTGGAACTGTTTTTTAACTGTATTCATAATAGTCCTGTTAATTCTATTATTTGACCCAGTAATACTTAATTGTTTCTTTGGCTTTCTGCCTCAGACTTAAAACTGTACACCCATCCAAGATAAAACTGTCTGGTATCTATAGAAGGCCTTTAGATAGACCCTCTGTAGTGTATCTTTCACTGCTGATCAACAACTATAACCCCTTCTGCCTGAAGAAGCTACATTGGTCATCGCCCATTTCTCCCTCAGGGCAGCTCGGGATACTGCTTCAGAGCAGGGAATATTACAGACAGCTGAGCTAGTTAGATATATATATATATATATATATATATATATATATATATATAGGCAGTCAAACAGGGCTAGGTCCTCAAGGAAGCCAGCACAGAATACCAAATATCTTGTGATCTTGGAGGAGATACACACCCTTTGCTGTAGGCCAGATCTCAAAATAGAAGGCAAAACAGATGCAACCACACCCTAAGTATAAACATTAGGGATTAGGTGTGGATCTCCTTGAGAAGTCAGGAGTCACCATCCAAACCCACTACAGGAAAAGTCACTGATCCATAAGAATACTCACTTGCTATGTGACTTACTTCCCCATTTGTTCCTGATTTGGTCAATTTTACCCGAACAATTAATCTGATTGGTTACTCGTAGTTCTGTCCCACCTCATCTCTGTCCCTTCTAGTTCCCAGTTTTCCCCACCTTAGACCCACCTTACCTCATGGTTTTACTCTATAAAAATCCCTAGAAAAGTCATTGGCAACTGACTGGAAACCCCTTCTGTCTTTCTCTCAGACAGAAGTTTTCTTTCTCAATAAATATTTTGGCTCTTTAAAAAAAAGAATATTACTGATTATTGAATATGAAATTATATGCAAGGCTTTATGTTTTTGCATTTGGACTTTTTAATATTTTAAACTTTTATACATGTTCTTAATGTTGATCATGTTTACATAAGGAGGCAGTTATGTAACATAACTACTGAGAGAACACCTTCTCCAGAGAAAAGAAATCATCTATGTACAAATGCTGTTCAGAACTGGAGCAGAACAGGAGATAGTGAAGATCTGACCTTGTCATCTACTGTGTGCCATTGACTAGAAGATGTGTAAATGAAATACCAGTTTTTTCCAGCACAGATGGACTTTGCCTGGTCTGTAATTGTATATGTATTTTTCAGCTAATGTGTCCTGTGCTTATATTAAGGGTGTTTTAATCATAACTCCAATTATCTATGCATCTCAATAGTAGGGATTCTTGTGCATGAAAAGAAATGTTTAGAACATTAGCAAACAGAATATATGGGGTAACTTCATGTGTAAGCAAATATATATTGAATACAATTAAGTCTATCAGTTGGAGCTTTGATTATGAGGGGGAGAAATAGATACCTAATGATACTAATGTATATCTCACTTTTCTTACTCTTTCAAACAAAATTTATACAATTTACTATTTTTATTATACCTGGTTGAAGTTAAGTAAAAATTAATTCCTTACTCTCCAATTATTGTGGCTTTGGGAGTTTAAAGATGGCACTGTCTTTTTTGGTTTAAATCTATTTACTTATTAAGCCAAATTATTAGTGATCTATTTTGTACTGGTACTGTATCTGAGCTTGGGTACAAAGATTAATACACAGTTGTTACCCCTCAAAGGATATAAAACAATAAAATCAGTCCCTTCCCTGTCTCTACTTTTGATCTGAGCCAAAGGCTGAAAAGTAATTCATGCCCATATTTAAAGATTTTACAGTCCAGTGAGGAAGACAGCCTTATAAAAATAATTATCACAAATATCCTAAGTGGTATAAGCACAGTATACACCATGTACTGCAGGACTGCCACAAGCCTGGGAGGTTCAGTAAGGGCCTTCCAAGGAGAAAGATGCTTGAGAGCTCTCAAAAAACAAGTAGCAATTATGTAAAGAGTGGATAGGAGGACAGTGCGGGAAGCCATTCCAGATGGCACAGTGATGAGGAGTTTCAGGTCGGGAAGAATGAAGCTAGAGGGGGAACAGAGCTCACATCAGGAAGGTCCCTTTCATTCCACAGGGATTCAGACACTCAGTAGGCAACTGTCATGATCGATATGAGGTTGTGTCAAAAATGTACACATAGGACCACAAGACTGGGAGCAGAGAGACCAGTTGGTAGGTTTCAGTACTTTGTTTAAGAGAGAGATAAAAGTCTAACTAGGTTGAAGTGGCCAGGGTGCAAAAGAGGACATATACGCAAACATATTTCAGGTCAATCAGCAGAACATTTGGGGCTTTTGGAATATGAAAGAAAAAAAGAAAGAAGATAAAAAAGAATAAATGGCTCACTCATTTTGAAATATTATAGGTATAAGAGAAACCAAGATATAAGAGAAACCAAGCAACATAAGAGTCATTACCTGACAATGGCTGGACTGGATGGTTGTTGAACATACACAGTTTTCTCCCTCTGGTGACTTATCCACTAGCAGCCCTTGACACTAGCTTTTGCCCTATGAATTACTGTGCTAAATTAATGTCCACAAATGTAATATGAACATTTCAAAAAAAATTAATAAGAAGGACAAGATTCTTCTAAGTCCCATTTTAGCTCAGGCTTGGGACTCACATGTTTTAGATGGGGATCATTCCTTCAGCCTGTATCCTGGGTGAATGCTGTGTCTGGAGCACAGACTTAGACTGAAGTTGTAGTAGCACGACAGTGTACATACAGCATGGGAGACAAATAATTTTGTTTCTTTATGCTGCTGCCATTTTTGGAATATTCATTTCTTTAGGGTCTCTTAGCCTCATTAATTCAATAGCTGTTCTAATATTCATGTGAAAATAAGTAATTGCCTAAGCAACTTAATGAGAAGTAAAGAGGTAAGCTTGATGGGAGTTTAGATTACACGAGTGGAGAACAATTATGAATTATTATGAGACTCAAGTACCTACACGGAGAAAAGCTTTTGCAATGAAGCCAAAGACTGAACTTAAAATCCAAAACGAAATAGTCCTATTTAAACTTGAAATAGATCTAAGTGGCCCAGAGTTAAAAGGACAGCAGTAAAGCAGCTGGATGAAGGTAAAGATCTGTAAGATGTCTTTTGATAAGTGCTGATGTGTGTCAAGGGATCTGTATCCTGAATAAAGCAGAAAACAGAGCTCTGAATGGATACTAATTAATAGTAAAGATATCCTTAGCCAATGTCACTTCAAAACACTGCACCTGAAAAACAAAACTAAAACAAAAGGCTGAACCAGTAATCCACCAAACATACATAATGCAACAAAAGTAGTTTGCTTCATAGCATATGCTGCACTGCAGTAAATGAAATGGAATTCTTCTGTAAGGAAAGAATGAATGTAAAGTCTGAAAACAGTCTCTTCAAGAGAGTTCTTACTTCTTTATGCAACATTCTTCTGTATACTGGCAGTAAACCATTGTCCAAGAAACAATATAGATAATTTTTGATAATTCATAAATGTGTATTATGTTATCTTTGCTTAGAATGAAGATCATATTAAAAAAAAAACTATGTTAGAAGTTAGGAAGATGTGAAAGCAAAGAAAGAAGTGAAATGTCCAGAAAAACGGTGAAGACAATGAATGGCTGTGAACGGTCTTCAAGCAGCCTGCAGAAAAGGCTTTGGTTAACACCTGTAATTCCATGAAAAGATATGAGAAGAAAAACATAGAAGAGAATAAATACAAGTAGAATGTAGGGAAATGAAAGCCACTTGTATTTATTAATTAAGAATAATAAAGATAAGAAATAATTTATAGTGCATTACGTATTCCTGCAAGCAAATAATATTTGCAAAACAATAAAGATGTAAACATAGTGTCTTAGTCACTTTCTGTTGCTGTAATCTTCCTTATTTATAACTCGTCTTAATATTCTCTTTTTTTAAGATTTTTCTCATTGCCTTTAATAGTATACAGCAAATTATTTTTCCACTACGAATGTACCTTTTTAGTTATTCTGTTCAGCTTCAGTAAACATTTCCCATCTGAAGAGATACACACCTTTGTTTCTGAAATAAGAAATAGCTTATTTAACTATTTCTTCTCCTTATCTAAAAATTACTTTTATAAACTATATATGGTAAATGATTGAATTAAATGCAATTGCTAGAAAATTAAGTTTATAAAAAAGAGTAAATATTTATTCATAGTGGCAACATAAGACTAGAAATCAAGAAAGAGGGGGTCAGAACAACAAATAATATTAAAGATACATTAATACCTTCATCACATAAAGCAAAGCTCAACAAATTGTCTGTAGTTGAGGTAAGGAGAAATAAAGGCGTAAGTATTATCCCTCATGTTGCCAAGTTAAACAATAATAGGAAAATATTTTTATAATGGTATAAGTCCTTTGGAGAATAAAATTAGCTTGGTTGTCCTCTATGATAAGAAACTAATGTATGAAAACCATGGGAAAATATGATTATATTATTACTAGACATGTGGAAACTCACTAGAAGAAAAAGTTCACGGAGACAAACAACAGTTCTTGGGGTGACTATACGTCATGATTGGAAGTAATGAGGCTGTGAACTGGTATTTTTCACCACAAGCCCTTGAAAAGCCCTTTCATTTTTTATAATGTGCATATTTTGTTTCGAAAAACGTAAAACAATGTTGTCAGATGTCATGAAGAGGCATTAGGAGAGACGGTCGAAGGCAAAGAAATGAAAAATAAGGAAAAGAAAGACAACAGGTGAGAGCATCTGGTGTAATTGCTTGGAGGAGTGATTTTAATGCTCAGTTTTCATCTAAAACTTTAAAATTCTTATTTGTAATATGCTGGGTTAAGTAGCCCAATGAGAAGGAAAACATTGTCCAAGTAACTTCAGAAGCCTGGTTTCACTCTTCCAAGAAGAAAAGGAAGCTCAGAAATAAGAATGATTAAGCAATTAGACATACTGAAAATGCTATTATGGTGTGCTACATCCATAGACTGGTGACAATCAGTAATAATATTGATTCTTGCCAAACAGGAACTAAGGATCAATTTTTGGCATAGAAACAAATACATTTATTTTTAAAAGAAATCAAGGATTAATTTTTATGTGAAACTTTTTTTTTTGAGAGAGAGAGAGAAGGATAATCCTTAATTTTCCTCCATTCTGATGATCTTGGAGCAATAGCCACAAAGTTGTGAAAGCAATATAGAGAAATTCCACCAAAAGGAGATTTGCAGAGGCAGAGAGATAAGCAATAACCCTGTGGTGCCTGCTTAGCTATTGCCGTGCATCACACTACAGAGGGGAACACTGGTGCTAACAGCCAAATAGATCAGTACTGAGGTTTATTGATCCATCATGATCAATTCTTTGGAAAAGTTTTTTCTGGAACATTCTGCCTGTATTCTTTATGATTTGTCTAAATACTGAGATGGTAAACATTCACTGTAATCTTCTTTATAATTTATTTCATTATTGAAAGCTTTAGTGGGATCATGAATATTTACTGACACTGGAGTTAAAAAACAGGTTTGAAAATATATCTCAAAATTGCCAGTGAAAATGCTTAGATGGCAAACAGCACCGTTTCCAATGTGAAAACTTGAATAAAGGCAGAGACAGCTGTTTTCAGAAAATCACGTTTCCCCCAGCCCCGAGTGAGACATGTTCTTACACCTCGCAACATTAGTAGTCATGTTGTGTGACTTGATTTAGTGCAGCATAATGCAGTGTGACTAATGCAACCCGATGGTACAGATTCATGTAAGGGAAAAAATCTATCAACTAGGACATGTGAGACAAAGATGCACTTTTCTGACAACAGAGGTTAAATAAATCAAAGGTTTCTGAAAAAAGGAAAAGTCATGCAAAAGAGAATCTTTCTCCAAAACACATTTCAATCTACCTTAGCAATGATCCCTGGGTATGCTAGGGAAGGAAACAGGCATCAAACATGAAAAGCCCTTAAGGTGTTTGAACCCAACAGTACTTAGCGCTTACCACCCCATTTTCCTCTGTAGGACCAACCTGCTGAAGCTACAGCCTTTTCATCACGCTCATCGTGGATTACCGAGGTGACTGCTACACTGGCCCAGCTAACAGTCTCCTATACTTTTTCCAACTGCATCTCTAAACATGTACTTGGGATACTGAAGGGATAACAGGAAACTACTGTTAAAATCTATCTTTCATGGACTATTAAAGAGACAGAAATAATTGAAAACAAAGATCGCTACAGGTCTGCAGTTGTTTTCATTATGTTTACTCATCTCATTTGTTTTTCTAGTCAAAAATTTATATTATCTAAACATTTATCTCCGTATAAGCATTGGACAGATAATAAGAGACAATGCTTGAATCTCTGAGTCAATATTTTGATGTCGGAAGAATTGTTATTTTACCTCTCAAAAGGTGTACTATGAAATGTAAGGGGAAAAGTTCTACAACAGTATCTGGACTATATTACCAATACCACTATCATTATATTTTTATAAAATGGGGTCATATTTACATTGTCACTTCAGATATCACTTGGTGAATCCTCCATTACCTCCATCTCACTCCTGCAAAATTCCAAATTAATTTGGAGGATATTTTAAATCCAAATGCTAAGTAACTGTTTGAAGCTTTTCATCTTTTATTTTCCTGATTCAACTGGATGCACAAGAACCTATTTCTTGCAATTCTTGGTATCTCCTCTTGGCTAATTATTTTTTATTGCTTGACACAATAATGCTAAGAGAATGTACAGCTATTTCTACTTTCAATATGAAGAATTGAGGCAGAGAAATCAAGATTCCCCTTGCAACATAGCTAGAAAATAATGGAACTTAATCCTTTAGTACAAGTTTAGTTTTAAATAAAATATATGTTTGCATTATCTGCAGAAAGAACAAACATGGTATGTAATGCTAGAAGTAGTCAGTAAGTACTCAAGAGTCATAAACACTAAAAGTTGAAGGTGACCAAAGTCTCACTTCTTCAGTGTCTAAACAAGCTACTGTGTCAGCAATCTGAAACTTTTTAAATAGTAGGGACAGGTTCCATGAAGACAGACGATAGTTTTTCTAAGGACCAAGGTGGGGAGTGGGGTAGAGGAGTGCTTTCTGGATGATTCAAGTACTTGAAGCATCTGTGTAGTTTATTCCTATTATTGTTACATTGTGCATTTTATTGCTAGTGTTATTATATTATGATGTCATAAGGAGCACACAACCTGGACCCCTGGAATGCACATTGCACAGTAATGGTGGTATTCCTATGAGAATCTAATGCTGCTCTGATCTGATCCCCAGACTCTGCCTCCTGATAGGAGGGAAGGAAACAAGCATCCTGTTTCCTGATAGGCGGCAGAGTCTGGGGAGGAGCTGCAGTGTTGAGGGGAGGCTACTCATACAGGCGAAGCTGCATGTGCCACACTGTTGCTCAGCTCCCACTGTGCAGACAGGGGGTGTGACTAGGATTCTGCATGACATTTCAGTTACTCTGTATTCAGTCACAATGTGGAAATTCATTACTGTGCTACTGCTTATTCATTCAAGGCCATTTTTACCATTGGTGGGTACCCTAACCACTGGAAAGTTCTTCAAGCTGGCAAAAACTCAGCCTTCTCAGAAAGTAAATACCCATGAGTCAGTTCAGTGTAGTCACTGAGAACAGACATTTAAACCAGCACTGCTTGAGGAGAATGGTTACATTGATGGCTTCTGATAAACCAGTAATCATGCTCTGACATAACTTCCTCCCTTCTGAGCCTGGTCATTTCACTTGCTTTGGACAAAGGCTTTGTGACAAGTCTAATGTAAGCAAAGGCTTCGCTATGCCCTTGCACTTTGGGCCGTATTCTCTCAGGGGATGGTGTGAAGAATTCGGGCTCACAGCTGCGTAATGAGAGAGGTGGTACGGAAAGAGATACAGGAAGATAAGAAGGTCTCTGAATATTGCAGCTCTGCTAAACTTCAGCAGCCGCACCTTAGAGCTGCACCCCATGGAGCCTCACAGATGAGCCCTTTCAACTCGCAAAATCATGAGAGATCATTTGTCATTATTTTTTACTACTAAGTTTGGAGATGGTTTGTTACAAAGCCATAAATCACTACTGCACTGCTCTTGGAACCTCTCACATATATTGTGGGGAAAACTTCTATAGGTAACTAAAAAATGAAAATAAATGACATATGCTCTATAACAACAAAATTAGCTTTGCCTTCACCAGAGCATCCATCACAACTGCAGTCATAGGAGAAGACTCCCAGGTTTTTGTCTTCCTGAGTGTGGCATGTACCTAAGTGAGCCATGAATAAATTAAAGATGTAAATTCTTAATTTTATAAAATGACACTTTTAAAGAAAAGTTAATGACAATATCTACAACAAATTGAATGTATATTACTTTAATGTTTTGATAAAATGTATTTAAACTCCTTTAAACTTTCTAAGACAATATGTGCTATTACTTTCTTAGATTATAGTTCTAAAAACTATAAAGGTATTTTGTGCCTTTGCACAAGATTAGGTATATATGAAGGGCAATCACAAATTAAAACACATAAATTACCATGTAGCTCTAAACTCTATGTCTTTATCCATGATATTCTCCGCAGACCTTCTTTAGGTAGTGCTCTGAGGGTAAATAGTGAAGACAGCCCCAGTGTGTATGTGCTTTCGACATGCAATGTCTTTCCATAGTCTCCTGTGCTCAGAGGTAGGGGTGCTCTACCCAGCTTTCTGTTAGGGGGAGCCTGGTTAGCAGGAAGTCCCTGGTCCCACCTTTGTGTCACAACTTCTTCAGTTAAATTATAGAATCAGGACACAATATGTGATATAAAAAGTAAGCAAAGTCTGCTTAAAGAGACAGTGTGAGCCTCAGAATTAAGTAAAATACAGTTTCAATGCAATCTATGCCATTAAATACACCTAACGTCAGTTTATGCAGTAGGAATTCTCCATGGAAAGAGAGATCGCTTCTAATACTGCACTTGTCCTTACTCTTCAGGCAGCATTTTGACTGTAATTTGATTTTTCGTAACACATTTTAAACCTCGAACTTAGTCTTCTGGTTTCTGTGTTTCATTCTATTCAAATCCCAGACACAAAGGAAACCTAGGCCCTAGGCTGTCATCAAGATATGCATGATGGAGCAGGGATTTAGCTCAATGGAATAAGCACCTGCCTGGCAATCGTGAGATTGTGAGTTTCATCCCAGTACCCAAAACAAGCAAGCAAGCAAACAAACAAACAAGCAAAAACATATATGCAACATGAGATCACCGGATATCCAACCAACTTTGTCAGCGAAATTTTACCTCTTTAAGTGTTACATATTGCTTTAAGATAAGAAATGCTACTCTAGTTTTGCTGTTTCTCCTGCACCTAATTTGAGGAAATTCCTGCCTATTACTCTTGTTGAATGGACAGAGGAGTGTATAACCCAACAACTGACTTATGTATTGTATGACACAAAATGGAGAAAAAACCCAGCCACCTCCAAAATCTACTCTTAGGATTCAAATATAGGCTTTGCCCAAAGTGACTATGATTTTCAATAAATTAATTAATTATGTTCTAGTTCTCATGCCTATAAAAGTACAATAATGCCTACCTCAAAGAATTTCAAGTACTGAGTTCCTTAATACATGAAAACCACTTAGAATAGTGTATGGCATGTAATAAGCACCCACTATTAGTAGTGATTTGGGTGGTAGTAGTAATGGATATGGTGGTATCTTGTTTAACCTGGCTCAAAGCAGACAAAGTGAGATGTTCAGAGTATTTCTTTAGTGATTTGAAAATCACATAGAAGGGTTTGTCAATGTCTGTACTGAACTAGATCGTGAGTAGAATGAATGAGCAGAACAAGTTAAGAAAGAGAGGGTGAAATCATATGAAAAGAGACAAAGATGAAACCGTAACATTCTTGGGGTACTAAGAAAGTATTGTTTGCACTAGATTTTCACTTTCTGATTAAGTCTAATGCTCTTGAGGTGAACCTCACTTTGTTTCTTGTTTTAGAATGAGTGTAGAATTGGTAGTTAGTTGCGTAATGTAATTTTCTTATACAGTTCTCTATCCTCTTTCTTGCCTGAAACTATTTATCTGGCTTTTTAAGCTTTTGTTTCTTACATCTATAAACCGTGCCCCTTATTTGAAATTTGCATGGCTTAATTCTTTGAAATACTTGAAAATAATCCCTTAATCTTCTTCACCTTGTTCTGCCTCTCTTCTCATTTATCGTTTGAATGTGCCAAGTCAATATTACAAAGAACATCAGGATTGGAAATAATGATCAGAAATCTATAAATTTGAATTGATGTGAGGTAGGAAATAAAGTTACTTCCCAGAGACAGAATGTGTTTTTAAGAGCTCCAGGCAAGAAAGATAAGGTCTTATCACCTCCTGAGAAATGAATCACTATTCAGTGACTTTGGATCATTACTTTATTAACACAGATTCCTGGCATCCATATCTACCATTTATCCTCAGCTTTCTCTTTCCCTCTATCTCTTTCTTTCTCTTTCTCTCTCTGTCATGTTTTTCTCTTTGGTCTTTTTCCTTAGTTGTGTCCTAGCTTCCACTTTTAAAGCACTGAGGTTTAAATTCCCTCTTTAAATTCCCAAGGAGTCTGTGCACACCTTCTGAAAAAAAATTTAACTGTATATCTCACAGTGCAGATCCAAATGGTAAAAAATTTATTAATGGGTGTAGATTGATGGCATATAGCTGCTTTAATTAAAGAGGGTTACGGGATGACATTTTAAATTGCAGTGTCATTTTCTAAATTGACATAGCTCCATTATAAGAAAAAATACTTAAATTGAACCTGAAGTCAAATAGTTTCTTTTCCAGTAATATGGAACATTTCAGTTTAAATTTTAATCTCCTAACAAATATTCACTACCAAAGAATAGTTTACCCATTTTCTCAAATTTGCCTGAATCTTACTATTAAAAAGCCTCCAAGATTCTTTCCAAATATCTCAAAAAGTAAGCCCTAAATGCTGTATGGCTAGGGAGAAGTGAAAATAAATTTTGGAGCGAATCTAGTGGAGTAGCCACAAACCAGATTTTTCTTAAAATAGAAACATTTATCTCTCTTGATATGTCCATCTGGTGGCACAACAGTTCTCCCTGACCCTGGAAATCCTAGTAATGGGAAGAATTGAAGATTTGCAAACTATCGTACAATTAGGCTTAATAAATTCAGAGCCATGATTCTGACTTTTAATGGCCAATCTCGGGCATTTTGTACTATACCATTCATAATTTTAAAATCAGCTCCCATATCATAGCACTCATAGAAAGATTTTGGCTTAATATCTTCAAAGTATGGCTTTAGCAAGGATATTAATCTATTTTTAAGGTAAACAAAAATCCTCTCCTTCACCATTTTCAAGTTTTCTATTCCAGAGCAACAAATCCAGGGGCTTTTTTTTTTTTTTTGTATCAACAATCAACCTCAGGACCTCAAGGATGCCAGGAAGATGCTGTGCCACCAAGCTAAAGCCCCAGGGACCTTTTCTTAAGGAAAGCTTAAGGATTCAAAAAAAGTGAATTTAGTTTTTCTTTGTTTTTAAATAATGACCAAATACGCATAAAAGAATAGAGATTAAAATAACAAATGTATACTTACTAATCTAACATGTATATTACTGGTATCATAAAATTTTTATTTTATTATTAGCTCAGTTTTAAGATAAAAAAGAACAACAGGGGTGAATTCCTTATAGATTAGTCTCTAACCCATTCCTCTCTTCTCTGGAAGCAACTACTATTATATTTATATAATTTAACATTTTCATTCATAAGCATTTTATTTCTTTACTAAATTTTCATGTCTATGTAGACAACATATTGTAACATGTTAATTAACATATCAATAACAGGATAGTGAACAGATTTTACAACTTACTTGTTTTCTCTTTGTTGATAAATGAATCTCTAGTTCATTTGTTTGAATGACTACAGAGTTTCTCACTAACTATATTGCTGTTTATCTTTTGTACTATTGATGAACCTTTTGATAGTTTCAATAGTTTTTTTAAGCAAAATAGCTCCATAATGAATATTCTTGTCATGCTTCTGCCACACTTGTGTGTCTCTGTGGCATGTATTTAGTAGAGGAACATCTAGGTTGCTGGTGCTTTGTGTCCAGAATGACTGCATCAGTCTAGACTCTTCTTACGCCCATCAGAGCATACAAGAGTACTCATTTCTGTGCATCCTCAACAATATATTCGATTCTCAGATTTCCAATTATTTGCCTAACCAATAGTAGTAAAATGAGATTTGGTCACGTTTAGACTTGAACTTTCTGGATATTGAGAGAATTATTGTACTTGTTTCTTATTGCTATTATGACAAACTTAGTGTCTTAAAACA
This sequence comes from Dolichotis patagonum, assembly GCA_004027295.1. Taxonomy (NCBI): domain Eukaryota; kingdom Metazoa; phylum Chordata; class Mammalia; order Rodentia; family Caviidae; genus Dolichotis; species Dolichotis patagonum. Next base: position 88,912 of record PVJX010001093.1, on the reverse strand, counting down.
ACATCTCACACTTAATGAGAGTCAAAAGTTGATTTGATGATTTTTATTTTTATTTCTTTGTGCTGGGGATCAAATTCACAACCTCACACTTGCCAAGCAGGCGCTTATGCCACTGAGCTAAGTCTGAAGCCCAACAATGATTTGACTTGGCTACCTTCCTTCAGTGAAGAGTGAGCTTCTGTATCTTTTTCAGCTTCCAGTGTCTATCTGCATGCCTTCGCTTGTGACTATTCTTCACATGACACCAGCCTCTGCTTCCACTGTGTCCACTCCTTCTAGGCACTAAACCTTCTGTCTACTCTTACAAGACTTTTATTTGGACCCACCCACATGGTCCCAGATATACTCCCCACCTCATGACTATTAACTTACTCAGCTGTTCAAAGACCCTTATACCATGCATGACAATGTCATCACAAGTTGCAAATACTAGGCTGTGGATATGTTTTGGGAAGTTTCACTCACCTTAGTGTAAATAGATGTGGACACTTTAGAATTCCTTCTCTGGGGATGCTGGGGATTTAGCTCAGCGGTATAAGTGCATGCCTTGCAAGCCTGTGGTTGCGAGTTCAATCCCCAGTACCAATTTTTAAAAAAAGGTAGAATTCCTTCTATAGGAAGTCTATGTTTACATCAACTTGTCCATTTTTCTAGTTGTTTGCCCATTTCTAGTAGATTTATGAAAGATACCATTAGTTTTAAGAGTGTATCAGTTACAAAGGCTGAGATAAACAGCAATATACTCAGTGAGTCTTTTAATCTGTGGTTTCTACTCAATTTTGGTTTTAGGTAGTTTTTAACTGTAGTCAAAATGTAGCTATTTTTCAATGGAATGTGTTATTTTTTCTTATTATAAAAACCCACAGCCCTAAATGTTCTGTTTTTCACATTAATAGTTATTCAATGCATTGTAAGTATTTTCCTGCATAGCATAATATAGGGCAACATTTTTTAAAATTTAAATAAATTGTTTGAATGTTATTTATTTAATAATACACTCATATCATGCACAGATCACATTTTGTCTGGTTTCTATGTATTTGTGAAACACTATACTACTCAGATAGTCTGTCTTTACCTGCATTACTAATACCTTGTTCACCATCATTTTAAACTAATTCTGATAGCTACAGGAGTGAATCCTTACATCTTAACTCTTCCCAGTCCTTGCTCTTCCATATGAAATTAAGTGTCAGTTTTCCAGGTTCCTTACGAAATCCTGAAATTTATAGATAGTTTTAGAAAGTATCAACATCATTCGTTGTGTTTTAATTAAAAAATGCAATACTAATCACATGCACATGTAAATTTTTCTTTTTAATTTTGTATATTTCCAAACAGCCTAAAGAGTCAAAATGGGATAAAACCAGAAAGAACAAGTTTTGATAAGAAGCAATCTCTTTCTTTCATCATTTAGATCTTTAGAACAAGAGTACATGGCTTTTGGTAAAGATTGTGAAGTTAGAGGATATTAAATCTCTTCTTTATGATCTATACTTTCATTCTTTCTTTGAAAGGTTTAGCATCTTTATAATCTAAAGATTTAATCTATGAATTGCATGAAGATGCCCAAGCAATTTCATTGAAGTTGAAATTATTTTGTGTCCAGTGGGCTTAATTATAGACTGTCAAAGTACCGTGATGTGGAAGCAAATAGAAAAAGTTCACATTGCACTGCTCTTCTCTTTCTCCCACACCGGCAAGCGTAATTTTCCCCAAATTCTACAGCCAGCTATGTGCTGGTCACTAGAGTGTGAGACACTGGTATAGTGGGGATGAATCAATTTGTAGACATTACCATCTAATGAGAGTCTGAAATGATTTTTTTTTCCGGCTTGGAAATGTCACTCTCATTTTTCAGAGGCTGCTTTAAATTTCCTGGGATTCTGTTGTGATAGTGGTGCTGTGTTTATTTTTCCTTAATAGGAAGGGAAAAAGGCAATGATACAAGCTGGTCCCTGAGAGCTGAGTTTATATAATTGTGTCTGCAAACACAGAGACAGAATACTCAGTCTCCTAACCCAGGTACGATTCCACCAGGTCACCTAGGAGTTGAACTCTAACTTTTTCTGTCCATGTAACGCTTACCACAATCATGTGTCAGTGATAGTGACAATAGATAGCATGTTCTATCCTTAGAGAAGGGGAAATTTGTTAAAAATTCTTATTGTCTTTTGAAGGCCTATGCCTAATCTGATCTTTTCAAATGTGTGCACAGTAGCAATTGGTTGGAGATGTGAAGTCAAATATTACCTTTTAGATTCCATCTGAGAAAATTAAACCTGATAGAAGTTGATGTGATTAACTATTTTCTCAATGTTCCAATTTCCAAGCTTCTATTCTACATGCCTAGGAAAAACAATACTTCATTACATGTAATAAGTGCATCGAGTCATTAGAACTTAAATTGTCCACAGAATCCCTTTGTCAAACTCCTGCACAAAGCCTCAAAATTCACATTTTTTTAATGAACTGTAAAGGGTTTGTTTTTACCCAACTTGCAAGTTAATATAGTAGCCTGACAGTTACATAGATGCTGGTAAGACTTAAGACTGCTAGAGTTTCTTGCTCACCACAACCAGGCATCAGGCACTCTTGGAGTTTCTGGTCCAATCTTGGACCCAGAGAACAATATTACCTTTATTATCTCATCTAGTAAAATGGCTTCCTGTTTTACCAGGAAACATGGTCTCTGTCTTTCAGGGTTAGTTGCTATATAAAAATCCTTTAAAAAAAACAGTCCAGAGCAAAAGTCACCAATGAAATTCACAGGACATTCAGCATCACCTACCACTGATCAACGTCATAGAGAGGTGCCATTTTCATGGGTATGGTTGTTCCAATCTGTGATAAAAATCTTATAAAACTCATGCAGCAATCAGTAACACTGTCATTTCAAACACTGTAGGAATCTGTCTCTTATTTAAGGGGACTGAGAGACAAATTTATATTAGTAAATCATATGACTGACACACTCAGGTGGGTTTAATAAAGGCGCAGCTCTAAAGCAGGCATAGGTTTTAGCTTCCTACCAAGAACAATTTCCATGGACTATGATATGTTAAACAATAGGGATGGAGCTATTCCATGTAATTTTTATTTTGGGAGTTTGTATTGCAGGATGGCAACTGTGAAGTCTCAAAATACTCTGCAGCCTTGGCAGCCTTGGCAAGGCAGCCTTGAAAAGAATCAAGTGAAACATCACATTGTGCGAGAATCCTAGGGATGAACCTTGGCAATTATACTGAGAGTCATACTGTTACAACTTCACTCCCTATATTAAAATTTTCCTTGTGTTCATTTCCTTGTTTGAATTTGTGAGTGACATGGCTGACGGAAAGCTGGAGTCAGGGCTATGTGCTCCATAGCATCCATGGAGGGCGAAGGAACAGATACACAAATAAAAATTAATCATTTGCATTAAATGTGTAAGAGGGGGTAGAGAAACTTAATCCTTTGAATATAATTGTGTTAAAATATGTATTAAAAAGGAAAATGTAAACCAGATATGTCCGTATAAGAAAATTATATTTGTTGCTAACAGCCTGGATTAACTTACACATTCTTTTGAGATATGACAACATAGGGTCATTATGACTATCCATAGTTAAAAATAAATGTACCACTTCTAATTCCAAACTCAAGATTTCATGAAATTAAATAAAACATAGAAAAACAGTAGCTTCTACACTCATGAGTCCATTAGATTGAGTCATTATAACTTTATAGTCAAAGTCAAGTTTAAATAACTCAACAGGAGTATTAAGGTTGATTTAGGAACTCTTTTTAAAAAGTATAATTCTATTCTTTTAATGTTTAGAATTATCTTTATCATCATAAAATCACTCACCTCTTAGTTATTTTTATCAAAACTGTTCACATATAAGTAGATAAAAATCTAAGAATAAAATATATGTTTTGTTTATATAAAATGTTATCAATAAATCTGTGAAATCTCTAATTTAGTAATAATGACTCAAATAATAGCAAGAAAAGTCAATACACACAAACCTATCTGAAAGCAGTTAAGAATTAGAAAATAAACAAAAATGATACCTAGGCAGTTCATAAATCTTGGACCATAAGCCTCACAAAGACAAATATATGAAAACAGTTTTGGATTATTCTTACTTCTAACAAATTTAAATATGTAGTTTAGAGGATTATAAAAGGACAGGCATATCATTGTCATCATCATAAGGAAGAGCACATTGCTTTGAAGATAAACTAAAATAAAATAGGCCAAAAAGCACATAAAAAATGCTCAGTATCATTAGCATCAAAGTTACCATGTATCCTTTGTACATAAATGTCCATGGAACCCTTACTGATAGTAGCTGGAAAGGGGTGATAATTTAAATATATATCAACTGTTGAATGGATACATAAAATTAGTACATCCACTTAGTGAAATATTACTTGGCAATAAAAGAACAAATTACCAATTCACACTATAGCATAAATGAATTGAAAACATTGTATAAAGTGAAATAGTCTAGTCACACAAAGAAACACATACACATGATTCCATGCATATAGAATGTCCACAACAGGCAAAACAACAAAGACATTTACAGTAATAGATTAATGGTTGTTATAAAAGATTGAGTTTGTTGGGAATAAAGACAAGTGAACACTAAAGGGTTTTTAATAAAGAATGCATTTTGAAAAGGGATGGATGAAAATGTTATAAAATTCATCATGACTATTATCACACAATTCTGTGAATATACAAAAATTCTTTACTTATATATTCTAAATGAATGGATTGCGTGTTATGTGAATGACATCTTGATAAAAGCTTTTATAAAATAAATAAAGAAAAGTAGATCCTATTAGAATTAGCAAAAGATCATTATTAAGTTCTTTTTGTCTGTTGTCTAATATGTTCTCCAAAAGCAGAGCATTATTTTTCATAGTTATATACTCTGTTTAAGAAAAAATAATTGTACGTTCTTACAAAATATTTCTAACACCCATTGTACCTTACATAATATATTTTAAAACAATACTTTAATATCCCTAAACTGATAAAAAGGAAAAAAATCCACTAATCTCAATCAGAATATTACTTTAAACAACTTCTAAATATAAACTCTCAAGCAATATAATAAAAAACACTAATAATCAGTGTTCCTCCAGCAGTGAGAAAAAATGAGAAGGAAATATTCAGGTAATATAAGGTGTAAGATTGTAAATTTGGGTACACTATATTTGCTTCTCTAAGCTCTCCACAGAAAAGAAAACCAAGGACCTCTGGATACATAAAGAGCCTGAGCTAATATAAAATTCTGCTTAAAACACTCAAGTCATTTGGAACCAATATATGCTGCCATCCTGTTCCGGTCTGTCCTCGTTCCCGCCCACCCACAATTACTGTAAGTAAATGATGCAATGTTAGAAAAACTAACCACAACAATTTCTATAACACAAAGTGCTTCACAGGGGCACCCGTTAGCTTTATCTCTTAAATGGTAACTCGGCTTCCCTTAATCTATCTTTCAACTAATATAATGGAACACTTGCCAACACTACTTTATACTAAAGTGCATAGTGGAGTATGGCTTTTCTTTTAACAAAGGCTTATAATATTTAAGGATTAAAAAGTCGAAAGAAATGTGCATTCTGTCGAGAAATATATAAATTTACATACATAAATATTTCTCTGAAGAATGCTCATTATAGTTAGAAACCTACAATATTTCTTTCTAAGTATATTGTAGCTTTATCTTTGAAGAATGGCAAATTTTAACCTAACACACACACACACACACACACACACATATGCACACACAGTCTCACATTCAACATGAGCACACATACACAACCACAAAAACATACATACAATAGTTAAAATATCTGAGGATCTCAAAAGATGACTTAGTCCTCAGAGCAAGTCAAATTCTTGTCTCCAGGTTGGAGAGAGGAGTGAATCTATGATGGTCACACTCTTGTAACTTACTGGCAATAGCAAGTATTTCGAGCCTGTGAGTTACTGGGTACTATTCTAGGTTCTCAAAGTAAAGCTCAAGAAGAGAATCAAAGTTCCTCTGCTCGGGCAACTTTCATTCTAATGAAGGAAAACGATAAATAAAAATGCAACACAAAATCTTTCAGGAATATGAATAAGAAATTAAGCAAGAGAAAAGGGGTGGGGAAATGAGGAGGTGTGTCCCTGTGTGTCCCTGTGTGTGTGCACGCAAGCTGATGAGACACAGTGGACAGGAAAATCCCTGAGGAAGGACTATTGAAGTAGAAATCAGATTAAACTGGAACACGAACAGTCATTCCATACAGGAAAGGTGCTCTAGGCAACTTGAAAGTGAAACTAGTGTGATAACCAGAAACCGGACTACAAATACACAAATACACGAGGGGGATATTGGATGTTGCCCTAAGAATGATGACACAAGTTTTTGAAGAAATTTTAGAGGAGAATGGTTTCAAACTGAATTCTATTTTTAAGGTTATTGCGACTGTTTTTATAGGGGACCCGGACGAGAGCCCCCATTGCCTGTGTTAAGGGTACCGAGAGAGGATAAAAATTTAAAAAATTTAAAAAACAACCAGACAAATTTAGTAATACCTGATGTGTGGCTGGAAAGTCAATGTCTCCAACCCGGCCAAGAAAGCGATGCTCCAAAACAGCCACTGTTTATTGAGAGTATCAGTGGTAGGAGGGTTAGGGAAAGACTGGAAGTTGGCGGAAATCTCAGAGGGCAAGTACAACCTTGGGATGATTCAAGAGGGCAGAGATGCTCTTATGCTAGGAAGGTTCTTGCCCTGGAGTGTTTTTTAGATTGGGTCTTATTTGTAGTCTTAGTGGGTAAGAGAGGATGGCCCCTCTCTAAAGAGTTAATGGGAAACCTCAGGGTGGTACCGATAATCCCAAACCTCCATTTACCCATTAGGGAGGTGTGCAGAATTAGCCATTGTGAATTTGTGGTCCCCAGCACATTCTGTGGGGAAGACACAAGCTCGTTGAGGACAGACTAGTCGCACGAACACATTTGAGAAAAGGCTAAGAGCTACTTGGGTTCAGCGGCGAAACTGCAAAAAAAGGACATATTTTGTATGTACAAAGGCTGATTAGACACGACTTCCTGAAGAAACGGAAGCAGGTGGTTGGGGCTAATTTAAAAATGCACATTTTTTCATGGACAATTGAGCAAAAGGAGACACTGGTATTCAAATGATAAAATAAATAAGAATGGATTTTAAAAGTAGGATTCTATAATTCTGAATAACATTCAAGTAGCAACACTGAACAGCTCCACTGGCTCTGTATTTAGAGTGTAGAATAAGGTTGCAGGAAGAGATTTAGAAAGCACCAGTTGAGGGCTGGTATCTGTGTTAATCAGCTTTCTGTGACTATACCAAAATAACATAATCAACATTAAGAGAAAGGGTTTATTGGCGTCATGATTTGGGAGATTTGAGTCCATGAGCAATTGGTCCCATTGTCTTAGGGGCTATTGTAAGATAGTGCATAGTGGTAGGAGCATGTGAAGAAACAAAATGGAGCAAAATGAGAAAGAAAAAAAACGACTAGCTGTTACAATCCCTTCTGAGGACACGCACTGAGTGATCTAAGAATGTTCCGTATCCAGCTCATGTATTACCTCCCACCATCTCCGCGTAGCAGCACGCAACTTTGGTCAACATAAGATCCAAACTGTGGCAGTTCCTTGTTAGTGTAAAATCTAAACAAAAAATTTTGTAACATACAATCTTCAACAAAAATAAGATGGATTATTTCATGTTTATATAAAACTCAAGAGGCAAGGTGCTACCCATCTATATGTTGGTATTAGTGTATTTCTAACTAGGCTACTTGCTTGATTGACCAACCCTAGGTCCAGCTATTGATTTGTTTAAAAAGTAAATTCCTTTCCTCATTTGATATATAGAGCACCTCTATTTTCAAATCAAGCTTTCTACTTTTGTATTCTATTGTTGCAGCTTTAAAGATTTATGTATCCAGATTTATGTATTGTGGAGCACAGGTACCAGGATAAATTCTGAATATCCAAAAAATAAATAACAGACAAATGGTGCCTGCTTTTAGAATGAATCCGTAAAGTAGATGAATAAATAAGTAGTTAGCATATAAAATGATACAGGTCCAGAGGAGAATTCCAGTGTCCAAAATCGTTGAAGCCTGTAAATCCTACTTCAGCTTACAACATTTTTTCTCATTCAAGACCTTCCTATATATTCTATAGCTAAAGCCTCCATTATAAAATGACAACCAACTTGGTACTTTTTTTTTAGAAAAAATGCTTACCAAAACAACATTATCTTATATTATTGCCACAAACACTTAAGAATGAGAGAGATTATATTATGAGAGGCCTACAGTTCTATCTGTGTCTCATAAATTGTCTCTAAACCATATAAATACTGTCTCCTTTCCACAGGAGAGTTAAAGTTCAGCTTCCAAGTTGATTCATTAGAACTTTCAAAATACTGCTTGCCAAATATTTTGAATAAAGCTCCTTCCTACATATGGTACTTACAAAGACTGTGAATCAATTGCAATTATCACATGTAAAACTGTGCTAAAGTGTTAAGAAATTCACAATAGCATCTTTATAGCATGAGGTTGTTCAACAAAAAGATGCAAAAAGGTCATGTGTTGATTCTGAAGTTCATACGCTTGCTCCCTGTGGTCTGTGCATACCACGATTACTGAAGTAAGCATTTAAGAAATAAATGCAGTTCATGCATCCCTTTTGAATAACTCCAGTGACACCCTATCATATCTAATGGCCTACAGATTCCTACATCAGCTTCTCTCAATCCTTTGTTTCCCGTTTCTTTTCACTCACCTTCTTAGGCACAGGATCATTTTTCCCATTTTTGTTTTTCATTACTACATGCTTGCAACCCATGACTATGTTCCTAGCAAGGAGTCAGTGCACATACATAACGCATCTTAATTCAATTTTCATCCCCAATCCCACACTCCATTTCTCCTTCCTCCATCTCTTAACCCCCTTCCTTTTTCCAAATGGTCTATTTCCCATTATTTAGCTTTTACTTTGCTTTTTTATTCAAATTTTGAGTTTTTCATATAAGAGAAACCAAGCAGTATTTAAGTTTATGTGTCTGATTTATTTCAATTAACATTATGGCCTTGAGATGCATTCGTTTTCATACAAATGACTCATATTATTCTTCTTTGTGCCCAAGTAATACTCTATTGTGTATAAAGACCTAAAGACCTAATTTTCCTTCTTTATCATTCATCTGTTAATAGAAAAAGGCATTTTAATTCTTTATCTATTCATCTGTTAATAGATACAGAGGCTGCTTCCAAGATTTATCTATTATGAATTTTGCTGCTGTAAACATAAGTAGTAATTTCATCGCTACAATATTATATCTTCAACTCTTTTGGAAAGATACCTAGAAAGAGAATAGCTTGGTTGAATTAAAGTTCTCTTTTTTTTACATGTTTTGAGGAATCTCCATACTGATTTCCATTATGGTTGTACTATACATGGTATTGTCTTCCAAGTCAAGCAAGTTCTGGTGTTTACAGTCATCTTTTTCCTCCCAGGAATATTCCACAAGAAGATATTTGGTGAAGCTTCTCTATCATTCTTTAGTCACCTTCTCAGATACTTGAGTAGATACTGTGGGAGCCCAACTCAGTTTCCTTTTACAGGCTGTAACACTCCTCACCCACTGACTTCAGAGATGACTGAACAAGGACGTAGTTATGCTCTTTTATCTCAGCCAAATGACGATGAGTCCCTGCAGGCCAGACCACACCACCATAGTTTGTGAACAACCAACACTGGCTACAAATGGCTCCCTGCAACCTCAGAGCAGGTGCGATGCTGTGGAGAATGTGCCGCCTGTGGTTTCTTTCCTCTTCAAACCGCATCCTTGCTGCATCCTACCTGCCCTGCTTCCCTTGTTCTAAAAACAACTCTTTCTCCTTCACATAAATCATTACATTAAGAATCCCTGTCTCAGTCAATACTTGTAGGTATCCAGCCAACAAATATCTTCCCCCATACCTGCACACCAGAGTATCCATAGCTTCTTTTTCTGCTTTACTTTTTACACAGCACTTATGACTGTATTGCATGGTGTATTCTGACAATTTCATTTTGTTTGTTCATCTTTTCTCCAACTAACATGCAAACTCAATAAGGGTTTTTTTTTAATTTAGAGCTCTTCAAAATTACCTACCTCACTGTACTTAATAAATATGAATTACTGAATGCATGAATAAATAGAATAGATCAGTGAATATATTTTAGCAATGCTTTATAATGAATGCTCTATTAGTGAAAATATTGGAAATAGCCTGGATTAATTTCATCTAAAGTAAAGAACAATTCTGTTAGGGAACATCCTATGTTCTATGATCTTTCAAACAATTTCAGTGCTGGAATGCGTTAAGAGATAGTTCATTAGCATGCTTTCGCTAGCCTTATAGATTTTTAAATCAAAGTTTTAATCTTATTATATTTTAAAGGTCATTCAAATTTTTGTAGATCTCCTGGTTAGCCTTTTTTACTGAAATAAGTATTTATTTTCTAACATCATCAATATTTTGAACCTAGATCTAAAAAACCTACACTGAAATTATCTAAATGAAAAATGCATGTTATTTAATAATAAACATAATTAAGAGGAACGAATACATCATAAGTATAGAGTAATCAATGTGTGCTTTTCTCAGATTCTGTCAGAGACCAGGATTCTAGAGAAGTGTCTAACAATTGATTCAAATTAGTTAACATTTATTTTACTACAGAACCACTATTTGGCTGTAAATCCAACCAAGAAAATGAGATTTTATCTGGACTCCATTAAAGCAGCCCTGCAGACAGATAGGACACACGAAAATGCTTAGACACTCAGCTGTGAGCTCCCGGGCTGAGTTGAAGAGGCTGCAGTTCACTCGCTGTCTGCTACACCTCAGCCTGGATAAGTGTTTGTGGAACAAAATCGTCTTTATTGTCAACAACACAGCCCAAAACTGGCCTGGGGAGTTTGACTTTTACAGATTTAATAATTCATAAAGAGTTTGAAGTGGCATGCCAAATCCACAGAAGTCTTTTCACCTAGCCATAAAGTTTGATTTAATTTTTTTTCACAAAGAAGACTTTGCAGTCATAAAAGTCTGTTGTCTGCTCCATTAAAATACAAAGAAATCTCCAGAAGAAAATCTTCAACACATTACCATACAAGCCCTGCAAAGAGGTTTCATTCTCATTTGGGAGTGCAGAATGAATGAACTTCCAGCTCACATGGAATGCCGGTGCTGTTATGGTTTACGACATAACATTTGATTCTTTTTATTCAACAGAAAAGGTCACCGTGACTAATAATCAACACTATGACTCTGAGAGAGGACGACTGTCATTGGACTCTTTTTGAGCAAATAAAAAAGTATCATAAAAGTGGAAGTGAATATTGGGTGTCAAAGAAACTAGTTTACATACAGGCAGAAGCAGCGATTTCTTTTTATGCAGATGCACACGTAGGTGACCTTCTTCTAATAATGTAACTCAAATAATAAATATACATAAAAATACAATCTAGATGTTCAAAGCAAATCAGCGATTCTCAGCCAAGACTAATTTTGCCTGTAAGGAAAGATTTGACAACTTCTGGAAATAGGTTTTGCTGCGGCACCCTGCAGGCCAAGGCAGCAGTGCAGACAGGCACCTAACTGTCACCGTGGTGCTGTCCCACGACAGTGACTGTCTCCATGTGTTCCACACCAATTGGGACAAATTCTGAATGAATGCTACGAAACTTCTTACTCTGAAATTAATAAATAAGCTTTAAAGTAGCCCAGAGTACTTGATTTTCTCACCATTTTAGAAAATAGCAATATTGTTTCTTCTGAGATCACTCTGTTTGTAGATGGCCATCCTCTCCCCATATCTTTGCTAATCTCTCTGCATTTGTGTTTGCATCCTCATCTCTTCGTGACAAAAAAAGTAGGATGAAGATTTATGCCCAATAAATTTATTTAACTAACTGATCTCTTTAAAGATCATTTCTTTTCAATATTAATGACTGAACCCAGCACTGAGCTATATCTCCAGCCCAGTTTTTAATTATCATTTTATTTTTATTTTAAATGTAGAATAGGGTCTCCCTAAGTCACTAGAAGTCATTAAGTTGTCCAGGCTTGGCTTGAACTTTCAATCTTTCTTCTAGCCTCAGTGTCCCAAAGGTTAGGTCTTCCCTATAAGAACTAGGGTGGGAAAAAGAGATGTAAATCAACCTGTAATGGTGGCTTCACAAGGAGAATATAAACAGTGGTCAATATGAACATTGTTCAGCCTTTCTGTTTTGCTGGAAATCAGGAAAACATACCCAAGTGCAAAGAGATCCTTCCCTGAATCTATCCTGAAGTGTCACCAAATCTTTGCAAGAAATAGTTACAGGAACTGAAAACAAGATCAATATTTGTATATATATTTCTTCTGAAACAAATGAGAACTAGAAGGGCAAATTCTTTGCCAAGATCATGTTATCTGTGTCATCCGAAGCACCATGAGCAGTTTCCAGCATCAAGTAAGCCCTCCCTCTACAATTGTTTGCTTACTCAGTACCTCACTGGGTGAAGGAATAACATTCTTCTGAAACTGCCATGCAGCAGGTGATAGAGTGATTCCATCTTTCTCCCTATCCATTCTCCAGCCTCGTTTCCTCCCATGCTTGCCTTGCATTTCGTGTTAAAGAAACCGAATTATAGGAGTCACACCCTCAAAATGTGATTGTCCCTTTGCTTACAATGCCCTTTTGTCTCCTTCCCTGAAGACTCTCTCAAGTAACTTCTCTGCCACTCCACTTCTGGGATGCTCAAATATCACCCATAGCACATTTTTAAAGAAAGAGGCATGGTGTGTTTAGACAGATTAACCTAGCAAAAATGTAATGTATGATGTGTGTAAATGCATATACTTACACATCATGTGTGTATTGGTCCATCTATTCACAAATATTGTTGAGAATCTACTTCTTACCAGATTCCTATAAATGCAAGAAATATAACACCAGTGTGCAAAATCCTTGCCTTAAAGAGAAAACATTCTAGAATATATATATAGTTAACAGTGGTCAGTTCACTTTATTAATAATAATGTAGAGGTATAACACAGAAAAATCAACAAAAAGCCAATAAAATATATTTAAATTTTTTAAGTAACTATACTTAAAAGAATCTCATTTTGAATTATAAAATCACTGTAATCATTTCAAAGCTCATTAAAATTCAGGGGAACTTTTCTGATAATTAATGATTAAGGAAAGCAAAGGTTTTCCTTTTTGGGGGAATGCTGCATACTTCACAGGTTTAACTTTACTTTTTCATGATATAGACCATTGACAATTAGTACAGACAAGTGAGGTTCACAATCTGAAACTAAGAGTGGAAAAGCAAAACCCATTGATGAATATTGGATGAGTTGAGATTATAAATTTGTCCAGATCCCCTACTCCTCATGGTCTTCACTCACCCCCAGCAGAGGGTGTGACCCCGAACAAGTTAGCTAAGCAATTCAAATCCTGAATCCTCTATCAGTAAAATGACAAAGTTAACCTAGGTGAGTCCATCTCTTCTAAAGCTAAATTCATTTAACATTTTTTTTAAAAAATCAAAAACTCATTTTTACCAAAATTCAAACTTGTTTATTATTTAGATACCAAAATAAACTTCACCATTTACAAAACTGTAGTTTAAATTTTATTTAAAGAGGAAAAAAAGCAAAACAGAAAAAAGGGTAGAAATAATACAGAATTTCAAAAAAAACAGTAAGAAATCACTAGGTGATAAATTTCATATTGTCCTCTTAGAATTAGTTGTTCATATTACAAAATTAAAGCATTCAAAGTGGACATTCAAACAGTGAGGCTGCAAACAGTTTTGTTCAACTATCTAACAAAAACATAGTAATATGGTTATCAATCCTACACAAACATACATGCAGTTATAACATTTAAAGCACTTTCTTTCCCTCCTTTTGCTTTTTAAGTCCATTATCTGTTTAGTTATATCATGTTTCAGCTTGCTCAGTACCTTACTGATCTGTTTTGTTGTTATTATTTCCTTTTTAATCACCTTATATAATTTTGTTGTTTTGTTTTTGAGTTTCTCCTCATCCATGCCCCATGGATCAGCTTTAGTGGAGTTGGGAGTTTTTAGAGGTATTTTGTTACCTTGTTTTCTCATGTTCTGTTGCTTTTTTAAAACTTTTTTTATTAACTTGGAGGTAGTAATATACATCAGAACAGGATGGAATAAAGCCAGTTGAGACAGTGTAGTGAAATTGATACAAAACTTCAGAACAGGTTACCAGGATAATAGTAACAGGTACCGTAGTATATCTCATTATCTTCACAACAGTTGTTCTTTCGATCAAGTATAGCAAAATCAAAAGAAATACAGAACATTATAGAACTTATCACAACAGAATATTCAATAGAGCAATACCATTAATCAGGAAAAAGCAAAACAGAAATAAAAATATTTGCCTTCAAAGAGATAGTAGAAGGAAATCCCCCCTTATTTGCTATAATCCATATAGTCAACCTCCCACGAGATGCTCAGATCTCTGGCTCCCACTTGCTAATGGGTGGTTGGGGTGGCATGTTTAATTCTCAACCCATGCACAGGTAGACTTACAGCCCTTACCAGGGCGGCAGGCTGGATGCTCATTTTCCCAGAACCAACACTGTAGTTTAAAAAAATATAAAACAAATGACTTCAGGTTAATGGTTTTTATAAGTCGACATGTTGAAAAGCTTTGAAATTTTTGCCAAATTCAGAAAATAATAATTTGTAAAGTAAGTTATAAAAAACATGATCTTTGTTATAGAGCACAGCAACTCCTGAAATTGTTTTATGATCAATGAAAGACTTCAAATTTGACAAATTTCTTATACATCAAATAAATTTACATAAGTGGGTTAAAATGGTAAACATCTCCAAGCTGTGTGATTTTCTCTGTTTTTCTTTGCTTAACTGCCTCAAATTATGTGTATTCACACAGGCCAGGAATAATTAGATGAGTAATAGCTGATGGGATTTCCTTAGCAGGACTTTGACCAACACATTAAATAAAGTTCTTAAATAAAGTGAATCCATAAAAGTAATAGGGTAACCTATAATAAAGTGAAATTTGCAAAGGATGGTAAAAATGAACAGAAACTGAATTATTAGAGAGCAAGAATACTAAGGTAATATGTGAAGAAAATAATTGAAGAAGATAGGTATTCCATAAAGTTACCTTGTTCATAATAGTAAACTCTATTCATTAATAGCTTTAGGTATGAAGAAAATAAAGCTGTTTGCATGCATACTATTTTATATTTTAGTCATGAAATTTGACATGTCATATTTTGGATCTTGGCTGCATCTTAGAGAGGGGAAACAATATTAAAAAAAATAATAATTGGCCCAAAAAGCTAAACCATCTGGTGAAGTCATGAATGACTGAATTGAACAGCAGGGAAGCCTACTGTTAATCATTTCTGCAGTCAATTGGGAATTCTGTAGAGAATACATTAAAGAGTAGTATAAAATGTGCAGTGACCCAAATAAGTTGCTAAAGGAAAAATATCAACATCACTTAAGAGATATTTTATCTTTTACTTCCAAAACTGAATGATTTTTTAAATTGCTAGTTTAAAAAAAAAACAACTTGCTCATTGCTAAAACAGAGCTATTTTCTCCAAATTTGGAGAAATCTCTATTTTACTTTTCTGTTGTTTTTGACATTGCAAGAGGTTAGAAATTTTTTCTATGTCCTACACTTAGTAAGCAGCATTGTCATTAATGCTTTGATTCTGAAATACAGGAATACAAATCAGTTCTTAGAAATACACAGTAAAGTCTCTGAAATTCATCACAATGAATCTTACCCATTAACTGAATCCAGAACCCATTCTTGACTTTTTTTCTTTCTTCCTTCCTATTTTCTTCTCTCTTTCCTTTTTTTATTCATTCCTTTTTTCCTTTTTCTGCTTTACTAATAATAAAACTCCTAGTTAAAGTTTAATAAAACTTCAGCTTAGATGAGATCATGATGGTCAACTATGAATTTGATGTCTCAACCTTCATAATAACTATGTGTGGCCATGTGTTATAGTTTGGAATTTGAATGTCTCCAAAATCCCTTTCACTAAAATCTTGCTCCCCATCTCATGGTGACATTGGGAGGTGAAGAAAACTTTAGGAGGAGGGGTCTAGTGGAAAAAGTTAAGTCACTGGAGGCATAATCTTGAAATAAATATTAAGAATTTGAGACTAGCTCTTATAGCTTCCTGACCCCTATGGAGCAAAGAGCTTTCTTCCACCATGTACTCTTGTCATGCAGTACTACGCCACTATAGGTTCAAAATAATGGGTCCAAGTGACCATGGACTCTGCAATTCTAGTCCAGAGTAAACTTGTCCTGCTTTTCAGGTGATTATCAATGTATTTCGTCACAGTAATGGAATGCTTACCTACACACCAAAGGTTTGAGTTTGGGTCAAATACAAAGGCAG
Organism: Dolichotis patagonum; assembly: GCA_004027295.1. Classification (NCBI taxonomy): domain Eukaryota; kingdom Metazoa; phylum Chordata; class Mammalia; order Rodentia; family Caviidae; genus Dolichotis; species Dolichotis patagonum. Next base: position 72,382 of record PVJX010001093.1, on the reverse strand, counting down.
TAAAATGAATGTATGCAACTTCAGCATCATACACAGAATATAGAGAAGTAATCACCATAAGTTTTACTCTTTTTTGAAGTATATCTACTTCAGAAAGTAGATGTTAGATAGTATGTGGGTGGTGATAATAAAAGAGATACTGAACTGGGGGGAACCAAGTGACCCATTTTATTTCATGGAAAATCAGTAGAAAAGAATACAACTTGTAAAAAGCTGGCAAGTAAATCCTTGACTGAAAAGATATTCAGGTTACAAAGTAAAATCAAATTCATGAAGGTATGTACCTGAAAGGATACAGTAAACTTTTATAAAACAGGCATTACAAAAGACTATTTCTAGTGGAATCAAGGAAAGTATCAAATAGTTCCAGAGACCTGCTGTGATGGGTATTTTCTACACAGATGTTAGATTCAGATACTTTTTATTTAATTTCAAAAGGTGCACCATATGTACATCTGTCTCCATAAATGATAATATTTTATAATTATAAGACTCTTTAAATCATCTGTCAGACACATCCAGATGCCAAATAAGTCAAAAACCTCAGTGTTCAAGTGGTGTTCAAAAATAATTTATATCTGGGAAATCAAAGTTAATGATTTGGAAAATATTTCTAAATGTGGCATTATATGGTCAAAATGGTACAAAGTCTTGAGTACATGGATAAAAATAAAACTTTATACAATCAAGGGTATTCACCTTTACTGAAAAATTCAAAGAAGCTAATTCACTTTAAACAGTTAAAGAAACATTAGTGATTAAGATGAACGTGTTTAGCTGAGCATAGTGGTGCATACCTGCAATTCCAGCACGCAGGAGGCTGGGGAAAGAGAATCACTTTGAGTTTGAGACCAGCCTGACTACAGTTTGTTAGAGTTCAAAGCTAGCCTGACTACATAGCGAGACTCTGTCTTCAACAACAGAAAAAAGAATTCTCCTAGCAATAATTCAGCTTTAGTTATTACTGTGTATATGCAATATGCTGATGAGTACAAAAATGACTAAGAAATGTTCTTCAAATGAAATAACTTACAATGTGATATGGGTTGGTGCAGGCAAAAGAGATGCAATTATCTTCTCACACAGAGACACATAAACTACAAAGCAAATATCAAGGTAAAAATAAGTTATAAATGATCCACATATACTTGTAAATTATAGGCACCAACAGTCAGGTTTAGAGAGTAATTAAGCACAGAAAATACTTTATCTCACTCATCCAGTCAATATGGGTTTTTAAATGGTTATTTTTACGTTCTAGATATTAGGTCCCATGTACATGGCCACAGGAATGCTCACTGAATAGCAGTTTATTTCTGCAATGCTGCTGCTCTGATTAGGGGCAGAGATTCTCAAATAAATGGGAAATCCTGGTTTTATTCTCAGGGAGATCACAGTCAACAAGAGATACATGAACAGTAGAGGACGTTACTTATAAAGACAAGGCAGAATGGAAAGTTGTTCAAAAAGAAAGACAGAGTTGGGAGATGGAAAAATTGGTAGAGTAATATTTTGAGTTAATAAAATTGGGAAAACTATACTTTAAATAAAAACAAAAGTAATATTTTAGAAGCCCATAATGTAAGATGTCGAATTGGAGCACAATCTTATAAAATACTAAGAGGTGGATACGTTCAATACTATGGGGAGACAAGTAAGAAAGAGTTAAGGGAATTGGAAGTGGTACTAACATGTTGTCTACTGAATATTTATTATTTTTAATTCATTGAATGAATTATGAAAGAATGAGTTTTATTCAGGTTTTTAATTCTGCTCTAATTTGCAATGGAGATGAGAGAGAGAGACAGAGAGAGAGCAGTTTAAGAAACCCATCTACACTGTCAGAACAAAGCACAACGAAAAAACCTGACAGGTACAGAAAGGCACCCATGACTGAATTGTAAAAATGAATTCACAGAGTTGAAAGAATTGCGTATACCCCAAATATATGGCATCTTATTCCCTGAATCTTAAAGCAGTCTGTATTCTTTGCATTGCATTTAATTTAGAACTCAATACTTTGTATTACCCTAAAAGAATGTTCTGTTACAGAAATGAAATTAATGATTAGTTTGCTAGTGATTCCATTATAAACTTAGAGAAGAAAATTTAAAACCCTCTGCCCTACAGCATTCACTCCTAAAACCCTTCAACTGCAAGTTTTTGCAAGTATTACAGAAAAAGACTATAAACCCGAGTCAAACCATAAGGACTCTCTTCCCCTCTGCCTGTAACATCCCAATCTTGTTTCCAATCAGAGAACTACCCGCTCATCACATGTTCCCCTGTGTAAAACATAAGTACTTTCAAGCCATAGAAAAGAAAGAAATTCTATCATTTGCAACCACATGGCTATATCTGGAAAACATTGTTAATTTAAGTTAGATGAGGGCCGGGGATTTAGCTCAGTGGCACAAGCGCCTGTCAGGCACGCGTGAGGTCGTGAGTTCGATCCCCAGTACAATAAATAAATAAATAAATAAATAAATAAGTTAAATGAGTCAGGAACAGAAAGACAAACACTGCCTGTTCTCACTCATATGTGAAATCAAAAACCACTGATCTCACATAGGTTGAGAGAATGGTGGTTACCAGAAGATGGGAAAAGTAGAATAGGCAGTGATATGTAGGGAAAGGTTTATTAATGAGTACTGAGTTACACTTAGAAAGGCTCAAGAAGTTCAATTGTGTTTTTGTATAGTAGGGCAACTATAGATCATAATAACCTACTGTGCATTTCAAAAACCTAGAAGAAAGGATTTTGAAGGTTTTCACATGTAAGGAAATGATAAAAGTTTGAGGCAATAGACATGCATGCCCTGATTAAAACATTGCAGATTGTACACATGTATTGACACTTCACACAGCCCCTTGCAAATGTCTACAAACTTTATGTCAATCTAAAAAAATTAAAATGAAGTTTAAAGGGTTAAAGCCACTTTTTCTCCATTCTACATTAGCATATTGTTTGTCTCCTGAACAAGTTACTCATGAGTTATCTGAAGATAAGAAGAGGTTTACCATATAAGTCACCTTCTTTTTTAATGTCAGAACCATAATCTCCTCTAAAGATGACTGACATGGTGTTACTTAACATCATGCAGGTCCATTTTCTTCCAGATATTACAGGCTTCTGGAAAATTGTGGTTGCTCCCTACTGTCATATGTGTCTTGAAATCTTTTGCAGTCAAGAATCTTTCCCAGACTCACAAAAAGAATTTTCAAAACTATTTTCATTATTTTCCTATTCTGTCGAAACTTTTTGTCTTTTTTTCCTACAATAAACCTTCTCCTTAACATCCAGGATATTACCTTGTTTCTCCTAGAACTCTGTTTGACTCACCATTAATGAATAATATACTACAACCATACTGTATCTTTCACTTATTGAATATTCCCAAACTTCTATCATATGCATTCTGGAGAAGCAAGTATTATAAAATTAGAGTGAATTTACCCAGAGAAATTGCCAGATAAGCAAAGAGCAAGGCAGGAAGGACATGCCAGGAAAATGGAATAGTGCTGGCGAAAATACCAAGATTAAAAGGCAGCAGAATCTTAATGAAAAAGTATTTATTTTGGCTACTTAGTTGACTATTTACAGTTATAAAAGCATAAGTAAAATAAAATGATAAAAATAACTTGTGGCCATATTTTGAAAAGATTTCACATATATTTCATATGTTATCTGCTTTAGATAAGTAGATAATAGTCTAAGAGTCTTTATTTTAAAAGATTAATACAAATAAGTATGCATGGAAAAGTTAGATGAGGAAAGCTCAAGAGGATAATAAATCAACTAGAAGTTGTTGGAATAAAGAAGAGAAACAAAAAGAATACTTAAAATGTAAGACTTGCAAAAGTTTAACTCACATCAGGAAAGACAAGGAGAAAAGGTGAAAAAAAACACAAAGAATTCTGGATGGATATGATACTGAATAACAGAAGATATTAGGGCTATTGACAGTGACAGGTGGGATCAGAAAAAAATAATGTCCTTCGGGGTTAAAATCAAGAACATTCATATTAGGATTTAACTGTACAGAAATAAAGAGATTTCTACATATTTTTTTCAGACTGGTCCTTCTCTAGAGCCCATCCATTCCTGACAAGTGAGGAAACTAACTAAAGGTGCACTCCCCTTTAAAGAATAGTTTAATCTAATTTTCCTGGATAAAATGTGCTCAGATGATTGATCACTTCCTACTGGGGGAGAAGGGGGACTTACTGCTCTTATGACAAAGAAGAGGAGACATAACATCTTCTGAGACTCATTAGCTCACTCTTTCTCCTCCAGTGATTCAGCAAACAGCTTCTGCCCTTTGGAATCCTGTGGTCTCTTCTCCTTTCTGAGGCTGAAATCCTACTGACAATGTATCTCCACTGCCCTGGTTTTGGTCCAGATACTGCTGTCCATGGCATTCCTAGCTTAGGAACTGCACTTTGGATCCTGCTCTCCAAATCTTGGAAGTCTCCCTACCATTTACTTGGCTTTATCTAGGGTTAGGTCCCCTGCAGTCTTCAGTCAGTAATCACTTCATTCTAACATTGTTGACTCTCTCCTGGGGAGATCTGCATGGAACCAAGAAAAACCTTGGAAAAGCCAATCACTGAAGCCATTGCTTTTACCTTAATCTGCTACACTGGCTCGCACACTCTGGAGACTGTGCTTTCGTTGTTTATCCCTGCCAGCCTGCTTCACCTGAAAAGCCAGGTGAGAAACTGGGGTCTCCTCAGACTTTGCTGGTATTCTACCTTCACCTATATCTCTCTTCTTGGCCAAAGCCCCTAAAATGGGAGAACATGGAACCACAGCTAGTTGTTAATTCTCCTGTGTTTTTTCCTTCCAAAATTCTTTGGGACACGATGTAACAGGGTTAAATTCTGTCACTTGTAGAAGAACTGAGGTGAACCACTCTAAATCATTTATTTTCAGATATAAGGCTGACGTAGGTTAAAACTTCCAACGTACTAGATGTCCAGTAAGAGTTTGTGTTCTCTAAAATTGAAGAATCACCCACAGCCGAAGGTGTCTGTCTCCCCTATAGTTGCCAAGTGTCTGGGCTTCTGCACTGGCTCCTTGGAGGGCCCAGCCGTGTCTAACTGCCTATAATATTTCTATCTAACTCAGCTGCCTGTAGCAGGGTTATAAAGATAATAAAACTTTTGTCTCTATGATAGCTGATAACCTGATTTATCATTATGAAAGCAAACTGCCAACACTAACCTCAACCCCACAAAACATGCCTCCCAGTATATTTTTTAAATTCCTTTCTTATTTTTGTTACTTGGGTGCTTTCTCTGTGCGTCCTGTCTGTAACAGATCCTGATGTCCCCCAGACACTGCTGCCTCAGGCAAACCAAGACTATGGTCTTGTACTCAGAAAGGCAAAATGAAAAAGCACATCAGTAACTTTAAAACATTACCCCACTGCACATGTGTAGTTTAAACTACCTGCAGAACATTTAGGAGACTAAATCCTCCTTGGTAACCCTTAGTGATTTGTTTCTCATTTTAATTTAAATTCCAAACAATGTCTTAGTTTTCATTCAGCCTCTTATTATGATTAATTATCACTGATAGAGCTTGGCTGGAAAACAAGAAGAATTTTATACCTTTAAACCCATGTAGTTTCAAAACCACACACAGTCTCTTAGAAAATATGATGAGAATTTAGCATATCCAACCACAATTTTGAGATATCACAAGTGCCTATGCACAATTTTATTTAATGAGGATGATTATCTGATAGTGTCAGCACTATAAACTTCAGTGGAGAACAGAGATAAACCATTCATCAAACCTGGAAATCTTCTGTTAAAAAACAATCAAGGAGGAATCACAGGAGCTAAATGAGATAATCAAACCACAACCAAGAGTCACAGATCTCATAGATAACAAGGTCAAGCTGAACACAGACATAGGGCCAGGTTCCATAAAGTCAGAGCCAAAGGACTGCAAGTGAGAGGACAGACTGCACTATGTCAGTTGGGAAGTGCCCAGATTGGCATGAAGACAAAGGAATCAAAAGGCTATGTGGCATCAAAGTAAATTCATTTTAGGAAGCTATAGGAATGAGACAGAGAGTCAGGATTAGATTTCTAGTTCATTTTCTAATCATAGAAATTTGTGCTAGATGATAGTGAAGATCTGGGGGGCAATGAGTACCTCTCTGCTGTTTGAAGCGACGCTGGTGTTTGCCTCATGCAGTACCTGGGATCTAACTGGTTATGTTGGATCAGAGGAAAAATTAATGCTCAGATTTGTGTAACTCAACAATGACGCTCATTAAACTCTTTCTCAGTACCAGCCAATGTGAATTCAAATACCATCAATAGAGCAGCTGAAATCCCTCAGATTAAAAAAAAAACGAGTCCTTATGTATACAACTATTAAGCATCCAAAATGATTTTAACATTTATGAAAATGCTGTTTTTACTGAGTCATTGTCAGGGATATGAAGTCAAAAACCTTCCTTCACATTACTTTTTCTTAAGCCATCATATGATATAAAATGAAGTGTTCAATGCCGTTTCATTTAATCTGTCCCCATCAGTACCTTCTTGTAATAAAAATCCATTAGAGTCCAAGTCAATAGAATAAAGGATATAAAGATAACATAATATATATTTCTTGTCCTCAGGAATTTGGAATAAATATTATACTCACAACTGAAGATAAAAGATTACAGGGTAATACTACCACCTCCAGATTTTCAGTACTAACAGCACATTGAGCAGAAAAATAACACATCCTCAATAGTAGCAATTAATAATGAGAGAGTCAGAAAATGTTTATGATGATAAGAAAGAGAAAAAGAAATCTACCAAACTAAAGATCTTCCATTGAGGGGCAGTGCTTTAAACTGCGGGGAAAGTAGATATGTGAGCAGAGTTGATAAACTAATGTTATCATGCATGATTGCTTGAAAGACTTAATGGAACCTGTGAGGGCTATAAAATTACCAAAGTATCAACATGACTTAATAAGATGAGGCACTACAGTGAAGACTTCATTCATTTATTGTTTTTTTCATAAAAGTACAAACAGTGATAATTATTGTCTATTTCAGAGTCTAAGCGCCTTCTTTTCCAAATTGCAAGTTGTATGCCATAGACAACATATCATTTTGCATGCGACCCTGAAAAAAAGAGTAGGACATAGGAAGTATCCAGGAAATATTTGTTGAATGAATAGCATTTGGGCTACATTTCAAGATTGCAACTGTGACATGAAGTCGGGCCACATGAGCTCTACAAGTTCACAGTGGCTGGGGATTGTGTGACAGACACTGACCTAGCTCACGGAAATCAAGGTCACCCACTTTTGAAAGATGCCAGACGACCATATTGGTTCAGGCTTCTAGAAGACCTTGATTCTTTCCAAATCACCCATGGCAATGACAACAAAAGCATTTCCTGAGGGAGAGTTAAGATTAAAAAAAAAAAAAAAGAGTTTTGATGCAGGAGATCCCCCTTGACACCCTGCCTCACGACAGTCCCAAAGCCGTTTTGTTCACTATCTTTGTAGAACATACTCTGCCCAGACTATTTTCTATGCTGTATCAGGCTTAGATTTTCCATAGGTCAGCACGTTGAGGTCAATGAACACTGTCCTTCAACACAATTGGAGCATTTTCCAGTTCTTTCTTATTGAGGAATAATTGTGTTGCTTCCATTTCACATTAGTTTTCCCATGGTGCTTTAGAACTGACTTTTTATGTAACAGTCTAGAAAGAGTTTCAAACACCCCACAGGGGGTTGTATTACATATAAAATCATTGCTTAGCTGACATCAGGTTTGGACCCCTGCCATTTGTGTATAACTTCTCGTTTTGCCCTTCGAATGAACTGTATATAAATAGGCTCAAAATAAACTCTTTACGGAGTTGCAAGTTGAACATATGTCTGAAATATCAGAGCACTCTTTGCAGCCAATGTAAGATTGTCTATAGATTACCATTTTTATTTTCAATAATAAAAGCTTTTCCTTTGAAGCTAGGTTCTAAACTTTAAAGCACAGCTCAATAAATTTTTGTTTGATATAGAAACACCATTTTGTAAAGTCTTATTTCAGCCAATAAGGTGCTACTGGGAATTTCATAATGGTTAAATGACAAAAGTACATGTCATAACTCTTTTCACGCTGATAGCTTTCTTATGAATTCAGCATCAATTTTTGGTTGTGTTTGTCCATTTCTCAAGTGCCAATAATAATACAAATCAAACATTTTCTGAATATATATGAAGAGATAGCCTTCAGTGTAAATGTATTCAACAAGTAACTGTGAATGGCATTTAATTTGCAAGAAAAAGGAGAAACATAAATGTCTAGAATAAAAACTGTTCAACGTCAAACCACTGATTAATCTGTGACCTATCTACTCATGTGCAAAGACACTTTAGAATTTAAAGAAGTGTATCAGTTAGAATTCAGTATATTTTGTCTTAGTAACAACCCCCAAGAAAATCTCAGTATAATGGAAATTTATTTCCATGTTAGCCAGGTAAATTTGATGTTGTATATTTCCCTCTTAATATCAGATTTCTGGCTTCCTTGTAACAGAGGTAAACAGGGAAACTAAAATATGAGTTCTTATGTATTTCATTTCCAAGATAATTTTTTTCATTCCTCCACTGTCTTGTGAGCAAAACTAGTCACACAGTTTCATGCAAAACAAAGGGACAAGGAAATGTATCTTCCTATAAGTACAAAAAAATAAGGAGAAATTAGTGATACTGGTGAACACAAATAATTTCCATCATAAAACTCTATAAATATAACACAGGCTTGATTTGAAACTATTTTCTCTGCAGTATGTTGAATAATGTCCCCCAAGTTTGTGTCTACCAAGCAATTCCAAAAAGGTTTTTGGAAATAAGGTTTTGGAAGTTAGTTACTTAAGATGAAGTCATATTTGATTAGGATGGGTAATGAATCCCATTACCGGTGTTCTTGTAAGAAGGCATGCCATGTGACAACACAGAGGAACATAGGAACAGGGTAACATGAGATTGGATCCAGGATTTGAAATGAAACACTCTCAAGTAAGGGAGTACCATGGACTGCCAGAAACTATCAAAACGAGGCAAGGAACAGACTCCTCTTCAGAGCTTCCAGAAGGAACCAGCTTTGTCCATGCCATGATTATGGACTTCTAGCCTCCACAACAGTAAGGAAATAAAGTACTTCTATTTTATACCAGTTAGTTTTCAGAAGTGTGTTATGATAGTCATAGCAAAACAATTTCCTAACATCATTTCCACCCCAGAAATAAAAATAAGTAGACTTTATTTCCTTTTCAAGTGTTCCTGACATATAGACATATGCAGATATATTGTCACAGTAGTTACTCTTCACACTTGGCTTTACTTTAATAATTTAGTATATTCATTTTAAGGAAACACCCAGAAAATACATTACATGGCACTACTTAAACTCAACATGATATCATTTAACTGTCAACCAAAAGATCAGTTTGCTAACCTTATGTTAATAGTCTCTTAAAGTATTTGTCTTAAACTCTGCAAATTTGTGAAGAACTTGCAGTCCCCAGGGAAACAGCATTTAGAATGAAACTAATGGTCTGTACATTTTATTGTATTTTCACTGCTTCAGTAGCGAAGAAGAGGTTAAGTATATTGAATTGGGGTTAGACATATTGAGTTGGGGTTTGAAATTAAGGTTAAACACCTAAAAGAATGTCGAAATTTCTGGGTCAAGGTCACCAGTTAGCAAACTCACAAAGAGCTAAATGGGATGCCAAAAATAGGTTGCAATAAAACCAGGTCAATGGAAATACAGAAATGAAGTACTTAAACTGTTTCTTCTTCTAAAGATACATTAGACATTCTATCTGATACCATCTTGCTTGTTGCAAGGAACACTTTGTTCTCCACTCAGGTTGTAGTCTTCCATCAATAGATTCAATAATTCCAGATCCAAAATGTTTTTAGTCTCTTTTGTTTTCCCAATAACACTATCTCCTATAATATTTGCAATGAGGCAGAAAAGAACTACAAAACACTGCAATTTTTATTACATCAATTTATTGACATTAGCATTTACTCTCACTTTGCAAATACAACCAGCTTGAGATATGCTTACTGTTTTTCGCTGCATTTTATTTCAAGTTTCTTTCTGTCAATGTTACTTTCCAGGGTTCTGTGGCATATCTACTTAGACAGAAGAAAAAAATCACCAAAGTGGTCTTTTCAGTACTGAAATATACCTGGGTACTGTCTCTGTTATGTCACAGTTTACACTGTAGCTCTGAGGACCTGATTCACTTCAACAATAGGGTGAAAAATAATGGGTAAGTTCTCTATTGGTGATTAGAATCAAAAATGCAATGTCAATAGACCCATATAGATGCATGTGTAATTTTGGATTCATGAAACTAAGATCATACTATCTGGAAAGCTAGCATTCCTGTGCTTATATCTCAACCAATCAACATAGCTTTCCTACTAAGGTAACCGATTTTACTACTGTGAGTGCTAAATTGAAATAGACTAAATTTTTTCTGTGCCATGATTGCTACGATGTCTTTAAATAAGAGCATTAAAATGAATAGTCAGGCAAGAGAGAAAAGCCTCCTAATCTCTGAAAATTTCAGCATTTACGTTTTGGAATGTGGAGAATCAATATCAAATATCTTAATAAAATCCACATAACTAAGTGATTTATATTTTCTCTAACTTTCACAGAATCCAACCATTCTTTGCAATTCTTTTCATGTCTATTCAGGTGAATGCTGGGTATTTTTCACCATTCATTGGTGTACATTTTTTATATAACAACATGTCAATCCAGTCCCTCTGGGAAGTCTGCTTTCTTAAAAAGATTTTATTTTCACATTATGCCTGAAATATATGTGGTTTATGCTGTGAGCATTCATCCGACTTTCATGTAAGGGATTTGTACATTGTCTATTTGATCATATCTCTGTCTCAGGTAATCACTAATAAAATGGTCCTTAAGGTCAAAACTGTTTAACAAGATAGATTCTGTGCCTCCAGCAGACTAGGAAAAATATTTTTATATCTTACAGTCAGTGGTTAGGATGTTAATGGTAAAACATGACATATGGTTCATAATTAGCATATTTCACAGAACTATGTAACAGGAGTAAATAAAAATACAGTGACTTCTAAAGAAACTTTACTGAAGGTATAAGGATAGAAAACACAAGCATAAGGCCTTTCCTTGTATAATATAGAATCTTAGGAAAATTTAAAACTAAAGCAAACTTATGTACTTGACAATCCTAATTTAGAGACAGCTCTAAATTGTCTTATTGTGCCACTAGTAGGTGAATAAAATATAATACTTAATGAAGTGTCCTCATCAGAACATTTCACATAGAATCCATTTCCATATTATTTTATCATGTCAATCAGTTGCTCGTGGCCATTCAGAAACTAATACCTGCATGTCAGAGGAAATTCATATACACTATACAATCTAATTTCTATCTGTATGATTTAATTCTTATTGCCTCTAAAGCACTTAGAAACAATAGACCACCTAGGATTTAAATTAGAGAGCAACCTCCAAATGTAATTAAAAAGGAAATAAGATTAAGAGTTGATTTTGCCAGAGCTCTGAGCACAATAATAATGTTAGCATGAACCAGTATAAAGTATGATACAATATTATTAGCATTTACTACTTTTTACAGTGTGGCTACCCTATGTACCCAATCTATAACACTGCTATTATCAATGCAAAACTCTTATGTAAAGGCTTTTCAACACATTAAAATTCAAATCCAAATCATTGAACATTATATTTCATAGCATTTCCCCACTTGTAATCTGGAGTATGACAATTAAAGACTATAAAATAGTGATGTAAAATCCATAATGAAAAGAGATTTTCCCCTCTGAGAGCTGACTAATATTATGACAATCTGCTTTCTTGTTGCCATACATTTTAAATGAAGTGGTATGCCTTATGCCAGTATCTGAAAACTGTATTTTGAATTCTTACCAAAAATAGTACTTCAGGCTAAAACTCAAAGAAACACATGTAGTATTCATTGAAATAGGCATTAATATTTGTGTTTATGGAAACTCTTTTTTTGATGGGTGATACACTTTTGATACATCTTCATTAGAAAATGCAATAAATAAATACAGTATCTGAGAGCAGTCTGAGAGATAATACAGGTTTTCAGGCTTTTAAAAACTATTCTTGAAGAGATAAATCTAAATTTAGTGTTCTACAAGATGTAGGCAAAGAACTACCAATCTTTTTTAAACAATGAAATCCAGAACGATATTAGTCTTTTTCTAACTCTGCAGTAAGACTCTAAGAGGTAAAACAGTAAACATTTCTTGGTACATTACTAGAGTTTTTGAATCAGTTGTCTTATCTGATCAATGCACTCAATTCTCATTTTTCCGTCATACTGCTTGTAAGATTTTACATGAAAGATGTGAACAAAATTTATGGTGAATGTTTAAATTTTTAAAAATTTATTACAGTAAAAGACACTGATCTCCCTCAGAGTCTTCCCCCTACTTGCACAAACATGTCCCATCATGATTGACACTCTCTGAAGAAGTTCTGGAAGTCCTCTTTCATGAGTGCCTTCAGCTGCATAATTGAAACTGACTTGAGATTCCTGAATTGAATCAAACTAAAATTCATTGACATTCTGGTTTTAAGGAAGAGTCAGAAGGTACATGATACAAGATACCATCAATAAGGTAAAAAAAGATACACTATAATATTTTTATTAGATACAAATTGCCATGAACAGCTCATCTTGTGACATGATAATACAGTGTCTGTTTAAATTTAAAATGTATTACAATAAAAAAACACATTGCCAGTAAACCCCCCAAAATACCAAAAATAATCTCACTCATTATGAACACATTTGTCATTTTTGGCAGTACGTTTCTCACTACAAGTTGTTTTTTTTTTTTAATTTAAACATTCACCATACTTTCCAGTCATCCCTTGTGTATACATGAATTCTAATTTCTGAAGATATTGCTAAGGTTGTTGCAGTCACACATCCCTTCCTGTGAGGACATAGAAAATGAGAAAATGATATAGTTTCTTCCACTCTCAACCAAATAATTGGAGTTTGAGCCTGGGGACAGGAATGGAGAAATCTTAAGTATACATAGCAAGCAATATGCTAGTTTTCAATTTAAAATCCTAAGGCTCAAAACAAAGAAAAAATAAAGAGAAGGCAGATGTTAATTACCATGATTCAGTTAGTGTGTGCTGTATACACAATTTAAAATATCACACTGTACCCTAGTAGTAGGAATAATTAGTACCTGTTAATAAAAAATAAAGCTTCAGAGTTCAAAATTAACTTTCTCTTGGAAAGTCATGTTTTTGCTTGCTAGGTAATGAAAATTTTGGAGTAAATACTGTATTTACTAGAAATACATAAATATCACAACCACAGACATTCATGACCTGCTATGAAAAAGGTCTCCATTTTTAGTGTCATCTTTTTAATACAATCAAAGCAATTCTGGCTGAAAGTAAAACATATCCTCAATGTTTCTCAGTAAATGTAATTCTGTATTTCTTTACTGTCTTGGTTGCAAAGATTAAGAAAATTCAACACACAGTGAGTAAATGTAATTTTTAAATTTAAATGTAGATATGATTGCTCTCAGATATTTAATTAAGATCATTAATTACATTTCCAATAGGTAAGAATATATTGATATTTCTGAAACAGAGATTCTGATCTTACATATACATATATATGTTTGATAAAATTAAAACAATCAAATAAACAAACATTAAAATAGACAAATAATGGAACTGCCTTTTATGGTACATTAACAATTTATGAATGCATAAATTTATACAACACAAAGATATGTCATGATTTATGAATACAATAATTACATCAGGCTGGTTAACAAATCCATCAGCTCAAATGTTTAATATTCATTATGATGAGAACATGTGAAATTTGAAATTTACTCTCTGAAGAATTTTCAAATGCACATATTTTCCTATTAATATTACCACTACTGTGGGCAATAAATCTTTAAAATATTGTATTTGAAAGAACTGACCCCAGTCAATTCTTCTTGCATTTTTCCTTTTATAGGAATAATAAAGTAAATTACAATGCCATGTGGAACTTTCTACCCTTTGACCATGATCTACTCATTTCATTCATTCCCCAGCCTTCATAACTACCATTATCCTCCCTGCTTCCATTGAGTTCAGTTGTTTTAAATTGTACCTGTAGGAATGAACACACAGTATCTACCTTTTTTGTGAATGGATTATTTCTCTTATAAGAGTTCTACAATTCTAGCTCTAAAACAAAGCATAAGCAACTATGCATATACAACACTATCTTTCCATTCTTTTGACCAGAACTCTCCATCCATAACGAAGGCTGCATCATAAAGAACTCTGTAGGACCCAACTGCAAATCTGATACTTAATTAAGTGAAAGAATAAGATAAGTTCCCTATGGAATGAGGGTGATGGAATTGTGTCTAACATTTCAAATGAGATTATTGATTTGGTGATATCACCTGATGAGGCAAATTCAATTGCTTTTTGATAGCAAAGCTCTAAGAAGATTAAAGATCTGAGTTACTGGTTCAAAACCATTAATACAATATTCTCTTTCCTGCTTCTGAGCCCAGTTCAATATCTCACTGCCTAAGTTTGTACAAAATATGTCTGATTTTGACAGTCGATTTTAAATAGCTACTGTGACTCTCTTGCCAAAAGAACTCTTTTTTTTTTTGTCTATGTTCTCTTAGCACATTATGTTAATCCATGGGTTGTAGAGATTCAACTTGACTTGACTGCAGCCATCTTGTCATAACTAGCATGATTATCCCTGAGGAATCCCGGTCAATTCTTCTTGCAATTTTCCCTTAATAGGAATAATAAAATAAATTACAATGCCATGTGGAACTTTATGACCAGACTTTGGCTTCATTGGTGACAAGAATGAGCTACCACCTCTGTACTATGTTGAGATAAACCAGGTACATTTTGGCTAAGATGAAGGCATTTTTGTTAGGACTAAAATTGCAGGAATCCACTGATGTTGTGTCTCCCAAGACTACTCTTTTGTCAACAGATCCATACTGAATGGCACTCTGAGCAATCCTGGCCCATTTGCTTCTATCTTTGGTCTCATGCCTAATATTTATAGCTCACTGTCATACACTAGGGCCAGGTATTCTTTCAAAACAGGGTCATTTTCTTTTTTGTTCCATGCTAAATGCTCAGTACCTATAATAGTATACAGCTCTTAAACACATAGAGAGAAGAAAATGCTTTTCTCTAAAACTCTGTGACTGGCATATGAGTAAGTTGACATAAAACAAAATAACAGGAGACAAACAACTGGAGCTGCATATTTATATTCCACAAAAATACAGCACTCAACTAAAGAAAAATCCATATGATTAAGCCTTATATAACATTTTGAATTTTAGAAAAAGTTAGAGATTTGGGGCTTCTTAGGAAATTATGAGATGGTGAAGTCAAAAAGTGTCATGAATAAAAAACAGCTTTATCAAGTAAATAAACATTTCTCAGGTAATAAAAGTTGTCTACTCTTCCCAGTACAGATATCTTTACTAATGAAAATTTTCCTTATAGGAGCAAGTAAAGAGACATTCTTATTTTAGCTAGTTCTCAATCTCTTTTAGCTCAAATCGTCAATGTACTAAGTACTATTTTGTGGCGTGGCATACACTATGTCCTGTAGTCATATTTTATCGTGGCATGTCTTGAAAACCATCAGTAAGCTGTGTAATTACAGAAAACAGTGAAGAGTATCATGAGTTAGAAGCATGGATTGTTCCCCAAGGTATTGTCTTCAGTTTTGGAAGGTGTCAACAAGAACTGTGTCTTGAAAGACATATTGACCAAAAAAGCAACTTAGCATTTCAAGCATGATGAAAAGTTTGCAACCAAAAATTACCTGAAAATGTCATACCCTGACAATAAGTATATATAAGCAAAAGAAGTAAAGACCCAGTGATGTTCTTCCATCACAATAATTGATTAGTATGTCTTGTATCCCTCAGGGGGCCACAGTTCAAAAAATTACAGCAGAAGTTGTGTGTATCGGAAAGATAGACTAATTACTAATTATTATTATAAATAGTAAAATTCAAACAAATTAAAATATGAAAATTTCCCTGTATTATATTCATATAATAAATGCTTATTTTTAAAATTTTCAATCACATTTTAGAAAATACTTTTTAAAATATAACAATATTCACTGGATTTTGCAATATCTTTCATAGATGATATATTGTCAAATGTCACACACATTTACAAAACACTTTTTATTTCCAATCTGATGGCTTAATCGATACAGTTTAACATTCGTGGCTTACAACGGTGCAGCTGCTCCAGACTTGTGCAACCCATGTATGTAACAATATTTAAGAAAAGTGTTTGCCTGTGTTTCTCAGACTGCTGCAGTCTTCTGAGGATTAGAAGAAAAGAGTTGTATCAGCTAAGGTTCACTAATGGAACAGATTTGATATTATATAAAGGATTTACAAAGTAGGTTTACAGTGACCTCCTGCAGAGTTAGGGGTTCAAGAATGCAAACAGGCTGTCTGTGCTGGAGAGCCAGAGGAAGTCAAAAATCAAAGCCTGGAGCTCACTGCAGAGTTCTCTGAGAGTGTGCCTTGGTACTGGGAAGCCAAAGGGTCTTTGTTGGAAGCTTAGAGTCAGGTATCTACAGCCAATGGCACAGCCTGGAGCTCCTCCAAAGCTGCAAAAGTGAGACTTGCCTCTTCTTTCCCTTTTTATTCTATCCTGTCTACAAGCCCATTGGTTGGGACCCAGGATCGGTCTTCCCTCTTCAGTGAGTGAATCAACCAGACCACCCCAAGCTGTACTAAACTAATCCACTAGGCATTTCTTAAGCAAGTAAACACCACAATCAATTAACAACCACAGGAGTCCTCTGATTTGGTAGTATCTTCTAAAAGATGCACATTTTTGCTAAAAAATATAAAACATGACTGATTGGCAAGAAGTAGCTTCCTGGCAGTTACACAAAATTTGTTTTATGAGAAAGTGCAAGAAACATTAGCTTTCTTATTTTCAACAGGAAAATGGACACCTGCCATAAATAAGTAAAGGAAAGTAATATAGACAGATGCAAATGGCTCTGCCTTATGTTGACTTATCAACTATTAAAGTGTTCTGTAGTTATGACCTTCTGAAATTGATAGAAAATATTCCACTAGTTCTTCACATAATTTAAATAACCCAGGTTAAATTTTATACTTGTATATGTATATATATATATACATATACAAGTATAAAAAATATATGTATACATATATATACATATACACACAGTTATAGCACTTCACAATAACTAATACCTTATTAGTAAACACTAGTTACTAAAAAAGTTTAAACATTGTATTTACATGATTTTACTATGAAATTACAATTTAAAATAAACAATTACATTTTGATCTATTTGATATAATTGATCAACTAGATAAACTCATTCTTACAGATTCTAAAAAGTTAAAATAGTGTTTTAACATGAGAACCCATGTATTTGAAAATATATATACAGAGTATAAGAAAAAAACTGATAGGAGATAAAATGTCATTTTTGGTGCCACATGTACTATTAAAAGTATGTGAACTTGGACAAATCATCTAAATTCCCTGAACTTCAGATTTCTTAATCTTCAGATTTCGTTTTATAATACATCAAGTACAATTTCACAGAATTGTTAAGAAAATCCAATGCAAACATTGATATGAATGATGTTTATGAAACATTAGAGTACTATAATTATTATTTTTATGGCTTCTACTTACTCTCCATTATCTATTTCTCATTGCCTTTATTCAAATGGGCAATTTCATTCTCTCACCAGCTTTAGTATTATGTGTTTCAGGTCTTCAGCCTGTGCTGCTGCAAAAATCACTAATCACGATCTCTGTTCCCATTATTCTGTTGCAACTTTCTGGCAATCAATATGTAATAATTTTCCCCCTGACATAGAATAAATTGGAAATATGTAAATTGTTGCTATTCTTTTTGTTATTTATCCCACTATTCAGATAATCACCAGCATGCTCTGAAAAATATCTTCCAAAAATTGTATTTTCAATGACTTCATTCCTTTTCAGTGATTCACAAAAGGAAAAAAAAATCACAAGTATTCAGTCTTGGATATTTCCTTTCACATTTTCTTTCATTGTATTTTATTTCAGTGGGACTATTAACTTCTAAATCACTAGGAAAATAAGGGAGCTGAAAACTATTTAAATGGTAAAACTCAATGAAAGGCCAGTGGGATATATGAAAATCAGTTTACAGCATAAAACTAATCCTTGGTTGCATTAATGGCATCCTACTAAACTTTTAATTAGCAAATATTAACTCAAAGTATACAGACATAACATCTTTGTTTCACATATACTTTTAGCGCAGCCAAGAAAATCAAAACGGTTTGCTGCAAGTGCAAATGGATTTTTATCAGTCCAGCAATAAAAACCTCCCATACGAACCTGAATGTCAACAGTAAGAAAAATTAAACTACTAAGGCCAATTCCAAAACATTTGTGGATTTGGTTGTAAGGCAGGACCATGAGCTTGTGGAACTCCTAAATGTATGATTGTGTGAGTGCACTGGTGTGTATGATCATGTACATCTTGACATGTCCAGATCGATTTATTTGGAATACAGAACACAAATAATCTCTAGTTGTTTTATGAGTTTTTTCCCTGACACACGGACTTCATACTTATAGAAGCCAGCATTAAAAACGATTATTGAACTCATGGTGGTGACCAACTAATAGAAAATAATGAAGCAGACTTTCTAATCATACATTTAAGACATATAGTGATACTCAAGACTGAGGAATGATTTGTAATATCTTATATTCTCCTTAAAAAGATTTATTTGAATTTTACCCTAATGACACACACAATATAATGAGTTCAAAGTTCATAAAAAATTTTTTCTTTGCTTGAATTGTATTTTTCTCAGTATAGAATTTAAAAACCTGAAACAATGAATACAAAGCATTAAAATCATTTAGCATGTTTATTTTATAAATACTAAACATGAAATTGAGCCTGAAGTTAACAGCTTGTCAGATATCACATAGAAACCCGGGTCTGAGAATCCCATCATCTTTCTTGAGTTCAGTGCTGTTTCCACAATTAACTGCTTCAACTGTCAAACATTTTCCTATGAACTAGAAGTAGATCCTCTACCTTCCTTCCTGTGGACAAAACCACCCCTCCTACAATCTCCAGCCAGTCACAGTGTACCAGCTCGCTTAGTTGCTGCTCACATCTCATTGTTCAGACTTACATTGCCATGTTTCACACTGAGTTAATAGCTCACCCAGGCATCAGGACACAAAACTATTTCTAACCAATGAAACATTATAGCAATGCAAAGAAACACAGAGCACAAGGTCCAGCAGTAATAAAGAGATCAGTACTTTTGGTCAAATTACCTAAGTCTGAGTCCTCGCTCTAACATTGAACCATTAGGAAGTTTAATTTATTCATTCCTCTATCTCTCTTGTATAAAATGGGGCAAATGACTTCTATCACCATAATTATTAGAAGAGATAATACCTATAAGTATTTAGCAGATCTTGGAGCATCAAAAATGTTCACGATAAATGTTGTTTGTAATAACTTGACTATTCTCTGGTAAGGAAACCTTTCACCTGGAGCGGAGATGGACCAGGAGCACTGTGCTTGTTAATTTTAGCTGCAATCTCTCAATCTTGCCTTCCCTGATCAAAGACAGAAATATTAATCCACCAAAACTACCATTTTCAGAAAAAAACACTGAAAACATATCTGGTTTACTTTTATAACGTTAAAGAAAGTTTAGCTAGTCCATGTAATGATAATTCAAATCCATTTTAATAAAGAGATAGCTAATATTTGTGTAGCTACTGTTTTGTATGCTCTTGACATTAATTATCTCATTTAATCTCAAGAATGAAAAGATACTAGTATGATCAGCAAGTGCTCTTTGTAGATGAGAACAACTTTGGCTGAAAGAGCGTACAAAGACGCGGAATGGGGATTGGCACTAAATTCCAAGTATGAGTATTTCGGCAAGGTTGAAAGAGTCAGTGACCAAGAATGTCAAAGGTTCTTAATTTTGCTGAAGAAATAGCCTACCTACTATAAGAGTGACAATGTGGGAAGGGTCCCGTTTCACCTAACTTTTCCAGCATTAACATCATGGTAAAATAGGGTTTACATTTATCACAAGTCAGCTGCTACAGAGAATGCAAACACAAATCAAAACTGATTTGTGAGTATACTTAGAAAACCTCTGGGGACTGCCCACAAAGCTTAGTAGTGGCTAGGAGGACTATGTACTTTTTTAATAAAGTGAAATTAAAAACAAAGATATTTAGGCCTAAATGTCATGAGATGACATTTGAATCATAGATATTTTGTAATTTAATCAATTCGACTAATAAAGAACTCAAAGACCTACTCCAGGGAAACATTGCTCAAGAATGCAAGTTACCCGAAACAAAGAACTAAGAAACATGGTCTCAGAGCGTTATTCAGGCTGGTGTACAGAGCCCAAAAAGCCGGCAGCATTACTTAATGGGATTATGTCTAATCTGAAAGGACACCACTAGAGATAATGTAAAACATCGAATGGCCTGAAGTGGCAGTGAAATTATTCAACTCCTGGACTGGAGGAGCTCTTAATCAGGGCTCCTGGAATGCTGTAGCAATTTAATAAGTTTAAATTGGTTTCACTTGGATAGATCCAGACTTGTATTACAGATGTTATCCCACTCAAATCTCCCGTACAGGATTGTGATAAAGAGGATCATACCTAAGGAATCTGTGAAAATTTAAAGAGAAATAAACTCAAAAGCCTGGACAAAGAGAAAAGTACCAGACATAAAAATAAGCCTGTGAATATGCTGATTAAGTCAAAATTAAAATGTCTGTAATATTACAGTTTATGAGTTTGTTCTTTTGTTTCATTTTATTAAATCTCTGTATAATGTAACGCATCCATGTTAAGTGTAAACACTTGAGACAAAAATATAAAAATCAATGCATTTAAAACTAGTGAATTCACATTGAGAGAATAGAGGTATATGCACAGTAGGCAATTCCTGGAGTATAAATGCACAGGTCAAAGGTTGGTCTCTTTAAAAAAGAGGGCAATGGTGAGTTTTGGAGGTTAGAAGGTCTGGACAAGCTATCTCTGCTCTTAAACTGTAGAACAAAAACAATTCACATCTTACTCCCAAACTGAAATAGGATTTTAAGTACCTATCACTATGTATAAAAGAACTCATCTCACTTTGAAATGGAGAACACTGAACCGGCCAACAATTAGTTGATTAATTATTCATCAGCATTGCCAATGTTCTTACAAAGAATGAAATATACAGAGCAATTGCTCACACTTTTCTCACTTTCACAAGGGCATTCGCTAAGTGCCTATTAAATGAATGTAACTAATCATGGTATATCACTGCAAAATGTATATAAATGTTTCAAAATTCAAATCACCACTCCATTCAACCCATAAAATCCAGCAGGTGGCCTGAAAAACATTTCAGAACAACTAATCTACTAAGCAAACTCTATCAGTTACAAATAACTTTAAGCAGAACCATAATTATGTGCAGGTGGGGATAGTTGTACCCAGAATACCGTTAAATAGCCACATCCAAATCTATTAAATGTATATAATTTTGAACATGCAGATGGAAGAAAAGGAAACTCACTGACCTTCACTGAGGAAAGGCTTTGGGCAAAACAATCACCCCAGATCATAAAAAACATGATGGCTGGCTTATTGACAAGTTAGTCCTACATTAAAATCCATTATTTTTTCCACTTGACTGTCTTTGTATGTAGAGAGCCCACTAAGTAAACCTTAAAATATACTTCTTTAATCATGTCTTCTATTTTCTGAATGCTTTATTCAAAATCTTCAAACCTTTCTTTCTGATCCAATGGCTACAGTTTCATGTGAATTATTTAAAAGTTCAGTAAGAGTGCTTCCAGATTTATGGTATGATCTAGAAGGATTTATCCCCTTCTGTTCTCGAAAATCACCAAAAATCTATGATATTTCAGAGAAACAGAAATCTCTGTTCAGATAATGTCCTATGTGGCATTTGTAACCTCAAATTACAAAATGTGAACATAGGAATAATATGAGGAAGAGACAAAATGACTCAGCATAAGGAAGAAGGGGCAATCCTGCGCTCTTGGCAAGTAGATGTTTTGGTGGGTTTGACTTCATGAATTCAGTTTCCTTAAAAATAAAATGGAAATAAATAATAGCATATAGTATATAATTGAATATATAAGAATAAAATAAGAAAAGAAACTGACTGTAGGCTGTAGAAATAGCCAAGGAAAATCTTACTAGAAAATTCAGTAGACGCAAATGTAGACTGACACTCCTGAGAATTCCCAAGGGTGCAGTTAGAGACAGGAGCCATCAACTCTCAGTGAGGGTTTAAGCTGTGTAAGTGTAACGTGTAAGGGAGAAAAGAGGCATCACAGGTGGCACCAATAAGCACTAAAGAAATCACAATGAATTATAAGAACAATTAGAGTAAAAATAGTAATAAGGAAACTTTAAGAATTTAGGACTGGCTGTGGGGTAACCATAGCACATTATATCACCTTAATCTTACAAAAGCTACACTTGGTAAACAGCCATAGTTTTGGTTTTAAGGATTTAAAAAGCTGAAAATTACATGGTAAGTTGTTACTGTCATCACTGTCTTTAAGAACTACTGCTAGAATGTATGGTTATGTACCACTCAGATTATATTGACAAATTGTGTATGACAGGACATAAGGGCATTTTAGAATCAAGTGGCTGACTAAGTGGAAGGGATAAAGTTGCGAAAGGTGCACGGTAGCTCAATAATAGGTAATGAAAGAAGAGAATATATTCGGATGAAAAGGCTTTAGCCTCTCTGAACTCCTCCTAGAGTATATCATAGTCCCTCCACTAGTATGGCTTTAGTAGATGGCTACACAAGGACATAGGGAACTGAACAGAGTGGCGAGAAGAAACTACATAGTAAACGTGGACTAGGTAGAGACTGGTATAACACACCAGAAACAGAACTAGAAAAAGTCCTGATTTGCTTAGAAAAGATAGTTTCCTCTGTTGGATGAAAGCCAAGGAAATCTGTTTTAACTGCACAAGTTCCAAAAATAAACCCACCCATATAGCTAAGTTTGACTCATTCTGCAGATTTCCAAGGTATTTAGAGTTAAAGAACAATGTTTGCTTAGGGTCTTAGCATGCCAAATAATTAGCAGCAAACTAATTCTTTCTCCAGATACTAATTCTGTAATGCATTAAACACAGGTAAGACAAATTGGAAAGTGTAATTTTATCATAAACGTGGAGAAATAATATAGTTTCAATGACACCAAGAAACCAATAAAAAATCTTTGAGTTTTTATTTCCTTCTTTTGCTTCCTCTTCTAAATATATGCAATATATATATATATATATATATATATATATATATTCTCTATCCAACCTGCTTTCAAGAAAGGATCAGTTAATCAAAAATTATTCTCAAAATAGCCAATTATCTTACTAAATAGAACAGATTTCTTTAAAAAAAAACACAAAAAAACTTTTTAAGAGGTCATTTTTCTATGTATCCCTAAGCCAAACTCAGTACTCGTGAATTACCATGTCACCTGAAATATAAAGAAATCACTAAATATTTGGTATAACTGGATGCTATGTCAAAATGATGAGCTACTTTTAAAAAATCATATAAATGAGCTTCCAGCTCCATAGGGAAGTAAAACCTAAATACAAATGATATTACCAGCCTTCTTTGCATTGAGGCAAGACCACACAAGTTGACATTACCACAGAATATTGACAGAAATAATGCATGATATTTGGGGACCAAAATTTTTAGGAAGATGGTTGTGTAGTTCCAGAGATTGCCCACCAACCAGAAGCACTGGCATTTAGTTACAAGTGTGCAAAACAATTTTGAGTATTTGAGTCAATAAATTTTGACTCAATAAATATGTACCTCAGAATGCTTCCTAGATGACTTTTATGGTTGTTAATAATAATGATATTTATGGAGTCTACTCAAAATACTCAGATGTTTGCCTGTTGTGAGAACTCCCAATGTTTAAGTTCCATTCTATGCAGGTGACTGGATGAAACTTTTGAGGAACAGAGCATTTCATGTGAGTTTGCACTAATTTAAGTTCATTAAAGACAAAAACCTGAAAAGGACTGTAAATTCCACATCTAAAATACATTGTAAGTGTTTTTATGTAAATTTCTTTCTCCTTCAACATTTTTTCTTCTCACATTTAAGTAGAGAAAGTAGATCTGACCCCTCGGTGCGCCTCTTGTGCACTCTCAGGCTGGGCAGGAGGAATGAAATTACTGAAATTGCTGTCTGTGTGATGAAATATTGATGTAATCTTACACCTGTTTCTATGGATACAGCCTCATAATTCACATTTCCATTACAAAGCCGTGTAAATATCCAACAAGAATACACAGATTTAATTCTGATGGGAAAAGACAAATTATGAATAATACTTTTTACAATAAACCAGAGAAATCCATGGTGGAGGGTGTATTAGGAACCATTCAATACAATCTTGGTCAGATAGCACATTTAATTTGTATGGTAAAAAACTTTTGGATGGCTCACAGTCAGAGAGCTGTGAGTTTAAATTCATTTGCAGGGTGAGTAAAGAGATTTAACAGGCATTCAACCTAAATTCAATTAAACTGTTTTTGGTAGAGGATGAGACAGACAGCTACGGGTCAACAAATCGGAGTTTTTCCTATTCATAGCCCTCCCAAAAGTTTATTTATTTATTTCTGAGGAATTCAACGTAGTCAAGATGATTGGTTTTTATCTCTGATTTAATAATGTAGTTTTTATTACTCACCTTGGAGTAACAAATGACAGAGTAAGCCTATCAGCATGTTAGAGATTTCATGAACATATTTACACATGAATATTTTTCAATCTGTGTAGAGGAGATGCTGATTTCCACAGTGTGGAAAGGAAGAACAAAGTGAATAACTAGACAGGCCCAATTACTTTCCTATAGTTTCAAGCTTAATTCTTAGGCTCCATACTTGTATGCCTACTTTAAAAAACAAAGAACAGAAATCCGTGATTCCCTGGAGTAATTCTCTGTAATCAGAATGACCACCACTTACTCCATTTAAGCCAGAGCCCACTCACTCAAAGGGCTTATGAAATATTCTTTCCAAGACAGAGCATGCTCCCAGAGAGTACTTCTGACGGTAACTCCTCCCTCTCCTACATTTTAATGGTGCCACGGCATTCCAATAAAACACCAATGACCTTTGTAAATTGACAGCCCAGGCAACTTCCCCATTGGAGCCACCGTAACAGAACATTCAGAGTATTACGTGGAGCAGCATCAAAATGTAAGAGACCAAATTTGTCAAGGAAACAAGTGAAATGGTGATGGACTAGAAAAATAGAAGAATATAAGTTGCTAGGCAATATGGTAAATAGAAAAGATAAGGTAAATTAGAGTGAGGGTATAATCAGTGGGGTGTTTGCTCTAACAGCTATTTATTGCTTGAGATCTTTGCTTTTTTCTCAGTTGTCGCTTATGTGTATTCTGCCAAACTGTACCATTATTTGTGTACTTTTCTCTCCCTTCAGATTATTGTTTATTTTAAAACAGGGGAGTTACTCGCTTGTCTTTGTACAGCCTACTAGGTTTTTAACTCTATGTATCTTGTTTAGAAGCCAGAGAGCGTGATATCTGAAGCGTAGGCATCCCATAATTCTCAGGACCAAAGAGCGATCATGGAAGTGAATGGCTGACATTGGGAAGTTGAGTGAGTTTGAGGAATTTAATGCAGTTTTCTAACAAAGAATTAAAGCCTTTGATTATGAATAGGATTCTTATTTATAAAAATATTGTACAAGGTTGCGGTAATATAAAAATACAGGATAGGTATTTAAATATTGATGTAAGGGAAGGATAAAATATAGTCATGGAAAGACAATATACTAGTCATGAAGAAAGTTCCATGACCTGATTGCACGGACCAAAAAGAAAAAGGAAGAGTCAGTGATGGTCTCATATCAATGGTCATGATGTGGGAGCAGAGAGTATGGACATTACTAACTTCACTTTTATTGTATAAAACAATTTT
Organism: Dolichotis patagonum; assembly: GCA_004027295.1. NCBI lineage: Eukaryota > Metazoa > Chordata > Mammalia > Rodentia > Caviidae > Dolichotis > Dolichotis patagonum. The sequence goes on along the minus strand of PVJX010001093.1, from coordinate 46,165 downwards.
TTGTGTGTGTGACAGGACAAAACACACTGGAACTTTAAAAGTGGAAAGGCTTATGTATGAAAAGCAGGTTGGCTAAATGCAAGTTCAGGGCCCCTGGCCCTGTGGTTGACTAATTTGAATAATGTTCCTTTCCTGGATTCAGGAGACAGAGGTAATCCCTATGGAGAGAAACTTCCGTCCTTTCCAGGACTAAAATTTATACCTGGTCACTCAATGTATCTGTTTTTCACTTTAGAATTTTGGAGCCACATTAAGGAAGAACATGAAAAGTTTTGGATCCAAGACTATATAATCATACATAAACTTTTAAAAAACAGTGTAAATACAGAATTAAGGTTATCTCTGGAGGTTTCAGAGAAACACTGAAGCAATTTTGTTTAAATGTTGGTAACATTATGACTAACAGGATGTGAAAATCCTAAATCTGAATCCTCCACGCACCAATGTCAGATCTATTGCCTACAGATCTCCTCTTAATTTTACACACATTTATTGTGAGTAAGGAATATCCTCAAGATGCTGTTACACGAAAGTATTGAAAAAATTCACCTCTAATTCTGGGTGATCTCGCACAACACAGCAAGATTACAAGCGCGTTCCCTTCTGGGAGGACGTTCCTAAACTGGATTCACCGGTAAGTTTGACAAAGTGAGTCTTACACACCTGTGGCACACTTGCAGACATTCTGGGCTCTGAACACTGCTGCATCGTACATAGCAGCACAACCGTCACGTACCCGCACACAGGTGAGCTACTTCTGCAATTCTTCCACATCTATGAACGTTTCTAAATGGGTCCTTTTGTATCTGTGAAAGTTCACAACTAGAATGCTCATAAATTGGAGACTTTTTGCCTCAGCCAAAGGACTTCTATCCAGAACATATACAGAACTGAAAATTTAAAAACAGAGTCCTTAAATTCAAAGACCCAGTCCAAAAATGGGCATCTGAGATGAGTATGCACTTCTCAGAAGAAGAAATACAAGTGGCAAATTATTATGTGAAAAAATGTTCAACATCACTGGTAATTCGAGAAACGCAAATTAAAACAATATTCAGACTCCATCTCATTCCAGAAAAAATGGCTATTATCAAAAAATCAACCAATGACAAATGGTGGAGGTGCTGGCGGGGAAAAGGAACACTTCTCCACTGCTGGTGAGACGGTAGGCTGGAGCAACTACCGTGGAAATCAGTGCGAAGATTCCTCAAAAAACTAGGATCAGAGGTCCCATTCAACCGAGCTATTCCCCTTCTAGGTATCTTGTCAGAAGAATTAAAAACATCATATCTCAGCAATATATGTGCACCTATATTTATAGCAGCACAATATGTAATAGCTAAATCTTGAAAACAATCCAAATGCCCATCAATTAAGGTATGGATAAAAGAAGATGCATTTTTATACAATGGAGTAATGCTCATCCATAACAAAGGATAAACTTGAGAATTTTATAGCTAAATGGGTACAACTTGAGACCATACCCATAAATGAAATAAACCAGACTCATGTGTAAACATCATTTTGCCTCCCTGGTGTGAGAAACTGAAAGAATAAATAAAGTCTGAAATGTACACTAAATATTGTGAAATGAGAAGAAATTGTTGAAAAGGAAAGAGGAATCAGAATAGGGGAAAAAACAGAAGGGGTGGAAGGGAAAAGGGAAAAAATACAAGTTATACTGCGAGTGTCTCCTAGTCCGCTGAAAAGGAAGATTTGTGTTAATAGCAGTTGGAGAAAATTTTAATGCTCATGTCTTGTACTCTGAATAATTAAAGATAACAATATGCAATGTATTAACTATTGTTCTACTCCCATTATTTTGTTAGTTTTGTTTTTGCTTTTTTCCACAAAATAAAAATAAGAGATTTACTGTATTCTGTGTGTTTGTGTGTGCATGTGTGGGAGTCCTTTATTCACATGTGTATTCTAAACAAGGGAGGTTGATAATCATAAGAAAAATTATATAAATATTCTTGATGTCACTGATAGAGATGTAACACAAGCCCAGAGAATTACAGTGGAACTCATTTTAACATACATTCATTTCCAGCATCAATTCATTTGATTTTTAAATATGAAACTTGGGTCAAATGAAATTGCACTGGACAAGTGAAACAGCAAGAAAGGTTTAATCAGTGAGAGACTGAGCTAGATCCCACTGAGGTGGGCTGGACAGCTTTTAAGCCCGGGGCGGGGGGTAGTAGGATGGTAGTGGAAGATGCCTCGGTAGAAGGTTGGTCGGTGCCAGGAGCCCATCTGGGTTCCCACGCTGGCCCTCACTGAGGTTAGACTCCTCCCTCTCACAGGGCAGGGGAGACAGGACCTCCTCTTTCTTGGTTGATTGCATTTCAAGGAAGACTCTCAGGTCCTTGAGCAAGACAAATTGTAGTTGTAAGACTGGCAAGATGATTTACATCTAAGAGGCCAAGAAATAATTTATAATTGCAGGTTTTCCAAAGTAAGTGCTCTCAGAGAAGGAAGGCCAGGGGCAGATTGTCAGGAAGAAACCTGCCTAGTTAAGCAGCTGGGACTATACAGCCACCCTGATCAGTTGGAAGATGAGATTTTATCCTTTCAACTACACCATAATTTTAATCGCTCATTTTCCTTAGCTTTGGGAATTAGTCTCCAGACAACATTTATTCACCAATTTATTTACACAGTTGTCAAGTATCTGCTACGTGGCCCGTGTACGACTTAGCCCAAGACATTACAAAATTTACAAAAACTTATGAACCAACAAAACTGAGAGGCGGGCAAAGTAGGAGGATAAGAAACATGTAGATGCCAGTGACTGTGTTCTTGTCAGTTAGATATTTGTTTAATGTTCAAAATAGTATTCCAGGCGACTTAGTATAACTCACTGCTTAAATGAAAAATGAACTTAATTCTTTTGCTAGGCATGTAATTTTCCTTATTCATACTATTCATCTTTCAAATATAACGTTAATAGTCAAATATTTTTCATGATGCATTCACATTCTGACATTTTTAAGGACTTAAGGGATTGATCAAAATATGCAGGCATATTTTGTTCCAATATTGCCTTGATAAAAGAAAGTCTATATCACTTGGCCTTTTATTTCTTATTTTGTGTTATTCTTAATTTGGATTGTTATTATTAAAAACCATCCCTAAATATTGGCCTCTTTGTTATTTGGCTATAAGTTGCTTGAGGAAAAAGGAATCACTTCTGTAATGAATCCTTTTTTGTCTGTTCCTCGTATTTTCCTACCCACCCAGGTAGGCTAACCCACAGATGAATTTGGTTTCAGGTTCAGATTTTGTTCATGCTAGGAATGAAAATTTCATTTTCCAATATAACTACAAAGAAATCCTACTGTTGTCTGATATATACATATGTGAATAATCCATTGTTTTTCAGTGAAAGGCTCCAAGAAGATAAAGTAGAAGAAAGAGGGCTATTACTCACATTTGGCGATTAACATTTTTAAAGGGATTTTCACAGAAAACGTTGCAGAATCCCTTATTTCCACAAAATATATCCATAGTAAAAAGTAACAAATACACTGAGATGTAGCAGTGAATACGCAGAGGGCATTTTTCTGCTTCATTTCATAGAAATAAACATTTCCCTTCACATCTCCCTTACATTTCTGAAATGCTTTAAAATTTTTCACTACACATTGTAATGTGTAGTGCTTAAAACGTGTACAGTTCACTTTCTAAGGCCCAAACCGAACCAACTAAACATATACTGGTATTTCACATCACCTGCTTATATACTGAATCTCACTTCTTATTGTATATTGTATAAAAGGCCTTATAAATTATTGGATACCTAACAAAATAACCGAACTTGATGATTTTCTGAAGCTACATATAGAAATTTAAGTGTCCTGAAAACTAGGTCTTTCATTTGGGTGGTAAAGGCGAAATAATTTTAAGACAGAAAGTGACTTTTTTTTACACATAAAGGCCATGCTGCTAATTAAAAATGGTAGTACTTACGTAAGTGGTTAGACTGCCACCTAGTGGTAATAAATATTACACCTCGTGCATTTCCGCAATTTTCGCAAAGCAGTTCTCTAATTTCCAGTCTTTCTAGTAACTGAGTGAGATGCAAACAGTAAAAGCTGAAGCATGAAAAGATGATAAGATTTTTGACCAAAAAGCATCTGGACAATAGGAAAAGTACTTATACGACTGAAAACTAGTATGCAGTTTTAGTGTCGCTGCAAAGCTGGCGATCTGGAAGGTAATTCCAAAGGCTGAAAGGAGCCCCGCCCCGCCCGCCGCGGGTCAGCTTTCCTCACCGCCTTCAGGAAGTGAGTGAGTCAAGCTGTGGAGAAAGTCCAACATTTGCACCAATCCACAGAAGCAAGGGATTCTTGGCTTCCCTTAGCACTGCTTCCCAAAAGACTGCCAGGAAATGCGTTCTTACTTCTAAAACTTCCTATGTTACGCTCTAAGGGATTTTTCTCTTGTTTTCCTCAGGGCATATGCAAGGGTAAAAAAAATCTATGTATCATCTAGTCGGTAACAAAAAGACACTTAGAAATGGAGTAGGCCATTTTACAGATAACAAAACTGAAGCTTAGCTTTTTTTAGTCCATCGTACAAACTGAAAGAGCAGAGATTGGGTTCCGGGATCTGATTCACGGCCTAGCCATCTCTCTGCTCCTTGCTAGTGTGTCTCCCTCCTTGGGTTATGAACTTCCTGATATTTGTATTCAGATATTACAAGAAGTGTCGTTTGTTGTAAGACTCTATGAAGATTTAAAATTAATGCTGTGCGTGCATACAGTTTTCGAAGTGCTACCTTGTTCTTTCTTCCCTTGTATATGGCAAGGGCCTGGCATTGCCAGAGCACAGCCCGTCACGCTGTGTGAACAGGTTCTTCTCGTCCTACTGCCTCTGTAGCCATTTTTCACCTCCTCCCTCCTACCCTAATCTGAAGTGTACTCATCAGAAGCAAATAGCCTGCGCACCTCCGTAGCTTTCAATTGTTATTGCTTCATTTAAAATATGTTAAGATCCTCATTTTCATAGTCCATCAAGTTGGACTTCAGCCAAGTACAGCTGGTAATAATTCATCCTGTGAGAAAAGTATGAGTTTAGTATTCTCAGATGGCTTATGGGGCTGTGAAGATAAAATCTTTAGTAACAGAAACTGTAAAATCCATCCTGTGGTTTCTCCAGCAGAACATTACCCCTGCTTATGCACACATCCGATCTTTGTTGACTTTGTATAAATATGCGTTTGTCAAGCAGCTAAAAGACTTCACCCACGTTTAATCTGACCCAAAGTAAAAATTATTATCCAATCACAACTTTAAGGTTTTGTTGTTGTTCTTCTTGTTCCAGGGATGAAATCTGTCCTTGCACATAAGAAATATTAATTCATTCCATCTAATGTTTTGCAGAGATATTGACTGCTTTCCAAATTAATATAAAAGTCTTTCAGAACATTGAGATACTATTGAATTTTCTGTTTTTGATGCCACTTAGAAATAGTGACCTGGAGGGCATTTATGTCTGGAGCCAATTGTTCATTTTCTGACAACTCAAACACATAAGAGATTGCAAGCAACACACAGGCATCCACCAGAAACAGCAAAAATTGAAACGCTGCAGCTTGAAGAGGTACGTGAAAGAAAGCTCGAGAAACAGACATGGACCACAGGCTGGAAATCAGATGACATAGGACCCTCTGGCATATTTTGATCACTTTCATTTCTCTTTGATTTAAGTATATACAGAGTAAATTTCATGAGATGTTTGTCAAAGGATACAAACTGCCATGTAGAAGGATAAAGTCAAGAGATCAATTGTACAATTTGCATCACTATTGATAGCAATATATTCAATTCATTAAATATGTCCAGCAAGTAGATATAAATTACTCTCACCACAAGATTGTATCTATTTGCGTGAATCCATGTTTCTCAACTAGTTTAATTATCGTATTATACATATATACTTCAAAATACGATAGTATACATAAATATGAATATAATTATATTTGTCAATTTAAAGATTAAAAATAAATACATAAAATTAGGCACTTAAAGTAAATATCTTGGAAATAAAGTTTCTGGACAGATCGCTTAAATATACTTTTAATTCTAATCCACAAAATGTTTTAGTATCTTTAAATCATTTTAAAGTCAAAAGTGAACCATATATATAAAAATGTGCTCTTTCTTATTAAAAAATACAAATATCCTAGAAATTGGCACTATTTTTTAAATAATCAATTAATTACTCATTGGATAGAAAGATAATTCCAACTATAAAGAAATTATTAATATTGGTATACACATACTTCTATAATGCACGTAGAAAACAGTTTTTAATTATTCACCAATTTGTCTCCCCTGCTACTGTGAGTCCCTTGAGAGACTATTTCTTATTTATCTTCATAAGTCCATCATTGAACATATTTTTCTGTCACACATACTCAATAAATATTTGTTTAAATGAATCACACACTTGTCCTTATTGAATTGGTTATTAGAATCAGAGAAATCCAGAAACATTTTACCTGCTTATGATACAGTAATCCACAGAAGTTAATATTCAAGTTATGAATACATCAATCTTTGCATAGAAATACACAGCCACATTTTTGCTTAATTTTGTACATGTCGAACTAAATCTGACATTAATATAAAATGGCAAGAGAGGCTCCTTTTTATTTCCTTGACAGGTCTGACAAGTTCCTACTCTTTGCTACCTTGTAACATTCTTTCAAAGCCAAGCATGTGTCTCTTCCTATGTCCCCATCTATCTTTCCCTCAACAATTACCCAATACTCAAGTCCTAACTCAAATCATACCTCCCTGTGACATGTAGCATCCTGTCCTTAAACAGTGAAATCAGCTGACTCTTGCTGTGCTTATCCAGACTTTACCCCTTTTATCTGTAACAGAATCGCATTTACATCAACACACCAGCATGCCTGCATAGGTATTGGTCCCCGGGCTCTGCTACTTTCAATCTTCTATTCTCCTGGTTTACCTAGTTACTATGTAACTGTTCCAGTACCCTTGTTTTAATAAGTGCTTCGTTGTCGTTTCTCAGCTTTGACTTTGCTTATTGAACTACAAGCAGAGAACAAGGCAGGATGACCCACAGCAAATCCTTGCAAAGCACTTAGCATTTATTGAGTTCACTACAGCAGACACCAGAAGCTTGGAGCACAGCCCTGAGGGTAGGAGAAATTCCTATAAGGTACTTGTAGTCAAGCCCCCTACTTAACAATACAGAGAAGGAAGTTCTAGTTCAAAAGGTTGCCTGAGTACCAATAAAGCAAATAGAGATCCCTTGACTCAAATGATCAAACTCCAAGGTAAAAAGGAAAATATTAATCCTGTCTTCAAAATAATAAAAATTAACGGTGAACTAAATTTAAATGAAATTATAGCAAAGTCTAGATGGTGCTTAATTACACACCATTTTGACCCATCCCCACTAAATTATCAACCTAATAAAAACAGAAGTATTTCTTTTTCTGTAGGGTAAATATTATTTATTTCAGGGCTTAGTATTCTTTTAAACATAAAGCATAAAATTAAAATAAAATCTCCCAGAGATCCGAGAAACTGTTGTCTATTATCAGGAGAAAAAGTAACTAATAGAAACAGAACCAGCAGTAGGTCAGCTGTTGGTCAAAATAAAAATTTCTTTCTTTTTATTTATGTATGTATGTATTGTGGTACTGGGAATTGATCATAGGGTCTTTCACTGAGCTACGTATCTTCCCAACATCTGCTTTTGGGTATTTATTTATTTTTGAGACAGATTCTGACTGACTCACTCAGTGCCCCTGGCTAACCTTGAGCTTGCAATCTTTCTGCCCAGCCTCCCAGAGGGCTGGAATGTGACATCATACTTGGCTCATTACTTTCATGTTTATACATATGTTTATATTCTCTTTAAAGTCTCTTAGCTACTTAAAATAAAAATGTGTGAGAGGTGGTTCTAGAATTAAGTTACACAACACAAGAGATTTAGTTATAAGATGTTGAAATCAGAGTGTGATGATTAAAATGTGTATTGTGATCTGTGGGGTAAACACTAAAAAGGAGCAGGATCATTAAACTGAACAGGAACTGAACTTTATTGTACTTTTATTTTTCAAAAAATCCTATATATACCCCTGCTTTGAGATCCAAAACTACAGCCAACTTTAGGCTTCTCTTGGTAGCCAACATTAAATGTGTTGCACAGAGCTAAAGCTGTGATACTTCAGGAGGTTAGAGAGTTTCATAATAAGACACTTCTCATTTGAATTATTACACAGGCATGTTTTCCTACTCATGTATTATGATTAACAAATTTAATCTATAAATCAATAAAAAAACCTTTTACAGATAGATAATTTAATAAAGTATAGTTTGACATGCTTAGCTTGGAATGTGTGTTCTAAGCATGGTAGCCGTTTTATTTATATCCTGCAAGCTGAGCAAGCCATTGCCTTGTCCTTAGTAATAGGCAATAGATCTTTTAGAGAACAAATAAAATAAACAAGTAACTACAATGAATAATGCTCTTATAATTGGAAACGAATATGCATGCATAACAAAGGTGATTATGGGAAGAGTAAATCAACTAAAAACTGATATATATATATATATATATACACATATATTCCTCCCACCATCTCTTAAATGATCAGTCTGAACTTTGTCTCATTACTATGATGTGTAAATCTGATTTGATAATTGAATGTCTCACTTCAAAACATCTATAAGAAAAATATATCAATAATCTTTTGTTAACTGAAAGATTTCTACAGTTTCACACATCTGAAGGTTATATTATTACTATACTATAAAAGGTCACAGGCAGAAAATTATAAACTGAGTAAAGTTAGAGCGCATAATGCTTTGCCTGTAGAGTATTGAAGTAATGCCTATGCATAAGGATTCTTGCAATGATAGATGTATTTGTAACAAGTTTCCTGGCTATTCAGTGTTCTGAATTACTATACAGGAGGTTAAACAAATGTGCTGATTAAAACATATATGAACTCATAGAAATACAAAGTGCGAATGGTTGTTATAAAAGATTATAGGCGAAATGGGAGAACTGGATAAAAGAGTACAAAATTTAAGTTAGGCAAAGAAGTTTCTGAGATCTATTGCACAACAAAGTAAGTATGATTAACTATATTTCAAAATTATCAACTGAATATATTTAAAATGTTCTCACTACAAAAATACATATCAGGTGATTAGTATGCTAATTTATTTGATTTAATCATCCTATAATATATATATGTCAAAATATCATGCTATCAGCAATTATTAATTCCCAATAAAAATTAATTCTGTACAACTATTACTTCATAGGTATTTTTCATGTACACAGACTTTCCATTGAACATCATCATTCTCCTTTAAATATGAAATTTTTAAAAAAGAAATAACAATATTGAACATCTTAACTATATATATATATATATCTGTGTGTGTGTGTGTGTGTGTGTGTATAACCTCATGTAATCTCCAAAACAATTATCTGGTTGATCATTATTAGTCCCATTTTATATTTTTTATTTGAGAATACAAAAGAAAAAAGACACACGCAGACATTTAATCAGGCTGTAAGACTTGTAGCAACAGGGCTAACATAAACACCAAGACCGTCTAGAGTTTAGTGTGTCATGTTGACTGCCTAACGTAAAAGTTTTAGGAAAATTTTAAAGCCCAGTCTCTAAGAACTTACATATATAAATCACCTTAAAATATGATCACATGACCTCAAAAATTAATCAGTTTATTTTTATTTCATAGACAATATAATTACAGATATTTGAGGATTTAAAATGTCTAAATTCAAAGCAATTGTACTTTAATTTTTACATAGTGGAGAGAGAAAAGGAACAAAGGAGTCAAGTTTTAAGTTGCTTAAAATTAGAACATGATGAAAGGTAGGTAGATGTATTAATATTGTATAAAACATGAGCTATTGAATATTGGATTTCAGGTACTAGATCAACAATCACAGTAGAAAACTGAAATGGGAACTGGAAGATCATGAATAAACTGAAGGTAATCATCTTCACTAAAAGAGACTCATTTTAAATGATTTTGGGGAAGATAATTCTGACACTGGGGCAGACACTCTTTCAGAGGACGTGCAGCCAGCAACTCCCATTCATGAAATAAAGGAAGAAAGAGTGGAATTCCCCTCTGCTGACCTGTGAAAAGATGCACAGGACAGTGTGTTTCCAAGTCATTCTGCTCGCTTTGTGTTTTCCTCTGAAAGTGCTGAAGAAGAGAGGGTGTTTAAAACCAATTAATAACACAAAGCGTAATTTTTTGCATGAAATGATAGAACAAATACTGACATGGCCTCTGCTTAACTCTCCCCTTAGATCTGAGGATCAGGTATGTCATTGTACTATACACTAGTGGAGAAAAGAGAAGGTACAAAAATTCAATTGAACTAAAAGTTACGTAGCAAGAACTTTTAAAAAGAAGAAAGAATTCTCTTGTCCAATAACTGTGCACAAGGCAAACAGATCAATTCACTTTACCAATTAAAGCAAAAGTGCACCTAAAGCCTAAAATTCATTTTAAAAGTCATCCCAAGCAGAATTTAGCCTGATTTTCAGTTTTACTTATTGGCATTTTCCTTTTCTTTTTTCTTAACAAGTCCCTATATTAAATGCAAATTTGGTTGTATTTGTTACTTTAAAAAACTACCAATGCAAATCCTATGGAATTGAAAAATTCATTAAAAGTGCTGGTTTTCTGGACATCACAGCAGTTTAGAGCAACACCACTAGCCTTGTGGCCAGTGTACCAGTGCTGCTGTTTAAGTTGTTTGTTCCCGATTTGCAATAAAATATCAGGGAAATTTGGGGAATCTAAAAACTTTCAAACAACCAAAATATTTGAATCTAAACATAAGACATACTGGTTTCTATTTCATATTTCTAATGTTTTATTTATATTGTATTTGATAAATTATTTGTTCTGTTATTAATTGGAGAGAAAAGAGGCAGGTATTTTACAATCCATAAATTATTAGAGCATTGATTAAAGATGAGCATTAGAAACTTCTCTGAATCTCAGTCGTCATTGTAGTGAGTTTCAGTTTCATCTAAATTCTAATTGGGTTGTGTTACGTTACTTCACCTAAGTTTCAGTTTCCTCATGTGAAACAGGAGCGCCCAGTTTTCGCGGTCATTGTGTGGTCCTTTGTCTACAACAGCAGCTTGTTAGGTGCACAAATTCAAAAGACCCTCCCCAGACCTACTAACTCTGCTCTCACACAAGACCCAGGTGAACAGTATGTACAATGAGGGGCATGGCCTGTAGCAACTGACCAGGGAGAAACTCTTAATTGATGTAGATTTATTCTTCACAATAATAAAGTCCAGTAAATATTTCTTGAAGCAGAGAAAGATATTTTGGACTTGTATAAAGTTTTTTTTTTTTCTTTTTTGGTCCCGGGGATCAAACTCACCACCCTGAGCTTGCCAGGCAAGCACTTATGCCACTGATCTAAATCTCTGGCCCTAGACATAAAGTTTTAAAGAAACTTTATGCTATTTTGCAAGTAACTGTAAGGTAAGCAATATCATGTAGATTCTTCAGATATGTGTAACAAGTAAGTGCCTGGTTCTTGATCTCCAGGATACCATGTGATAAATTTAAGCCAACTACATCTAAGTGAAAACACCAGTGTGCTGATTTGTTGGTGCCGCCGTTACTTACCGAGAAAATACTGTTTGAATTGAGGCTATACTACTGTCAGCCAGTTCTCCTGCCCAAAAATAAATGTTATATTTGAACTGAAAAAAAAGACAAAGGGGAAAGAAATTACTCTGGGCTCAGCCAATAGCATGGCTACATATACTTGGTCTAATATCAAAAATAACCTGAATGTTGAGGGGTTGAACTGTTAACTCCAGCCAAATTCCTTGTCCTTTGAAGTCACCCCGCTGAGAGAGGCTGTGCAGAGGTCACATACCATTTCAGCAGCAATAGCAAAGCTCAGTGGGAAGTAAAGAATGAAACTGCTTGCTACTTATCTCTAGATCCTCTGTCTATGTTCCTGAAAAACCATAGGTGGAGAGGAAATACAGCTGAGTAATGATATTTCAATATCACACATGAGGAAAGAAAAAGAATACACTGATGTTTACCGTTGTTGCAAAATGAAGGTGCACTCCAATAATTTACAGAAGCAATGTAGCTCAGACTAACAGTGCCAGTGAGGCTGGGGAGGGCACAGTGGATAGCCCACAGGATGCCGGGTTTGCTATCTTATACACTTATCATTGTTCTCTTCTGTTAAAGGCAAGAACAAAGATTGCCCCTGGCAAAGAGACATAAACACTGATAAATCACTTACAATATCTTTTCCCCCCAAATCTGTATAGCTGACTTTTGTAAAAGCTAAAATCCTAACAAAAGAAAAACCTCAGTCATAAAACAGTGCTTTTCTCGAATGCCAAATACCAGGATACCTTCATGATATGCACAGTTACCTAACATTCACTCTGACATATTGGACTAGATAAGGTGCTGAAAGAGGAACATAAGTGAAATAAGAAGAGTTTTCTCTTGCTTGTAAAACTTAGGGGATGTACACATGGATCACACCCTAGAGAAACATGGTGTCCATTCTTCATTGCCACCCACTTTTCATTTTATGTCGCATCCCAGCATAGCATAAACACAAAGAATCTTCAGTCTGAGTTCCATCAAATGGATCCGCACACTGAAGATCTGCATGGCACTACAATGACTGTGTACAAGTTTTAAAAAATTGAAGCTAGTTAACACTCAGAAACTGTTTCTTATATGGAACTGGGTGACATTGTTCATATATTGAAAGGGGAAAAAATTCATTTGACGGCATCGTAAGACTTTGTAGACCTGACCTGAAATATATTATCCTTTATTAGTAAAAACATAAAAAAAAGCACAGATGTAATTAAATACTCAATAATTAGTTTCATGTGCCTTTCTCACACTCTGTAATATAGAGTTGTTCTAAAAATGGTTCCAAAGGTTAAAATCTTATGATTAGTTTCTAAGATTCTATTAGCACTTTGTTTTAGTCCAAAAACTAAATTGTGGAAACCTTATTTTTAAAAGTCATGGTATTATCTAAGTCTTGTTATAAAAATCCTGCTAAAGTACATGTGAATAATTGTATTAAATTATTCATCATGAAAGTTAATTTGACAGTTAATTATAATAAAGTACTGAGTTTTTTCTGTATGTAATTCAGGACTTTAATTCCTAAAGGATAAACTTCACTGACAGAATTTGTCCTTGACTGTGACCTCACTGCTATCTGCTAGCCCAAAAATTAACATTTCATGCCTTAAAGAGCTGGAAAATAATGATTATATTTTTTTACAAAGAGAAGTATGCTTGTTTTTGTCTTGGAAAAAAACATTAAATAGTAAAATTAAAAAGGCTTTGAACTGCATTTCTAATCCCACCTTTCAGAGCTGTGTGACTGGGGCACCTTGTTTAATTCTCTGAGCTCCGTGGGCATTTTTCTTTCAAGCTGTAAAATGTTGATGAAAATGTGCAAGTTTTGTAGTAATGATTAAAAAGAATGAAACTAAGCTACCTCTTCTTCTAAACTGCAGTGGGGACTGAGTAAGTACTAGTTCTCTTCCTTTCCTTTTCTGGCTTTAAAGAGAGGAGGTGGGGATTTGTAATTCCTCTAAGGTGCTTAATAGAATTTACAAAAATTATATCTTATGACAGTTATTAGTTGATAAATTGTTTTCATATGCATTAGCTGTTTTAATGTTTCCAATAACCTTGTACTGGAGGCAAAACAGACAATTAGTCCTTTTTTACAAGTTAAAATAAAACAGGCTCAGGAAGTTAAATACATTTTCCAAGTTTGCACAGCTGGAAAGGGACAGAACTGAGAAACAAAACCAGATTTGACTGATTGCAAAACCCTTCTTACCCCAGGTAAAGCATTAGTACTCAGCAACACAAAAATATGCTCTGAGTTGTAGTAAAATTAGGAAAATTGGTATAATCAGAGAGTTTTACATAAAATAAAATGCATTCTTGTTTTTTTAATTTCAGATATTGTGCCCCTTATCCAAAGCACAATGTTTTCTTTTAGGAAGCAGAGTTTGAATAGCTGGTAGATAATGTTTTTCATGTCTATTTTGCCCACAATTTAGAATTATCACCTCAAACTGGATCCTGCTCTTTGTTTGGTTATGTTTGTTTGTTGCTTTGTTTTGTATATCTCTAATTTTACTGGCCTATGAACTACAGAAGTCTGTAAGTCATATATGAGGCATACTGGTTTAATACTTTGACTAGTAACAAAAAAATGAGATGATACTGAAGTAATGCAAGAACTTCAAAAGAAGCTGGCCCTAGAGAATATGATATGATAATGTGGGCAAACCCTACTATTATTATTATTATTATTATATAAACTACCAACTCCAAATATATTGTTTTAAACATTTTAACAGATTGTGATGGTGGTAGTTTCCACAGCAGTGGTCAAATTATTCACTAGCAACAAGTCGGACACTGGTGGTTAGGAAATGTTCCGGTGACCTCAGTAGGCAATGACCAGGGGAGGTGACCTAGCTGGGGGCAGCAGCCTCTCATGGTGGCTTCTTCACAGCTGTCTGGGCATATCTGGGTTAGGCAGGCACTAACATGTCATAGATGTATTTTCTAGATTATTTCCTATGTGTAATTTATTTCCCTTAGTGTAAAATTTCCTATCTGTATTCATTCCTGACCATGTACTTGTATCTCTCTGGGAAAAATAATGTTTAAAACTATGAGATTTTATATCTTGGTGTTAATGCTTTCATATGTTCCTATCCTTCTTTCTTCCCCGGAAATGGCAGTGGGTTGCTCCTAACACAGTGCTCCCTACGCATCCTGTGCATGCACAAACTACGGTACAGTTTCCTCCTGTTTATATGGTCAGTGTCCAAATGGCACCTGACACTTGACTGGCACTGAAATAATGCTAGGGGCTTTCTTCTACAGAAATGAGGTTTAGTGCTCCAAATCATTACTGTTTGTCCCTGCAAACAGTAATTCCAAGGCATTTTACCAAAACATTAGAGCCACTGAGATACTAACTAGATTTGAGGAGCCCTATTACAAATTTGCTCTACAATTATAAAATACTAAATATCTATACTGATATACAATGGCACTATTTTTGTAGATACTTAATCATACAATGAAAGATAAGACATATCATGTTTCACATACCTTTACCAATAGGTCCTATTTTAATAGGTTTCTGTAATGATATAAAGAACAATTTGTGGTCAAGTTTTTACATAAAATGGCCCTTAATGCTTTCACAGTGCAAAATCAAATCCATTTCATCAAACTTGGCATCTTTAAAAGCAAACTTAGAGACAGAAGAGTGGATGACAACCTATATAAATATAGTAACTACTTTCCAAAGATTATATATTTCCCAGTGGGAATTATAAACAGGAAGCATAGAAATAACTCTGATGTTCTTTATAATAAAGTGGAAATTAAAATTATTTATTATATTCAAGATATGGGTTTAGACAAAGGAAGTCAAATAATGTAACCCATTCTCTCATAATTGGCTTTATTCAAAGTCATCAGGACAATGAGATAAACAACAATACACTGGCAAAGATAATTCTAAAAGTTTGTTTGAATGTGTAAAACAAATTTTAATATCATTTGTAAGACACTGCAGCTTTTTTAGATGTATAAAACTCTAGGAACATTTGTTTCAATTAAGCAATTTATTGAATATGCTGTGTGAAATATGTGCTCATAAGAACCATATCTTTACTAAAAAAATGCAAAAATGTCTGTAGTTTTTTCCAATAATAATAATTTAAAGCACTAAGAGACTGCAGGTAGAAACAAAAGATATATAAATTATTATAAAATTCTTTAAGGGCTGATGTGTTTTCATATAAGAAAATTCAATTTTGTGGTGACAGAGACAGAGAAGGAAGCATATTATCTCTGCCTGAAAATGAGAACAGACATTTAAAGCAAAACCAGAGCACAGGCGTGGGGAGCCACAGCAGATTGCATCACAGTCCAGGTATCTGAGGATCTGTGAAGACATGAACCCACTATCTAGCACAGGCAACAAAGCAGGGTACACTTATGCAACCATGACTTAGCATAAGAAACTGCACATGAGCTACATGGGTAAGCATACAAGAATGTAAATATATGATTAGAGACTCATGTAAGAGTGAAACAATGAAGATGCAAGCTGCTCTTGCACTCTTTCTCTGTTTGCTACCTGCTACTGTTGTGGTGCTGCCTCAGTATGCTTTGTTGGGGACCTCACTCATGAATTTACCTCTTCAGCCTTCTTGACTCTGACAATAGCGATAGTTGGAGAGGGATTCATAGAAAATATGATCCTTAAACTGAGTCTTAAATAATTATTGATAATTTTCCATATGTCAATGAGAACAAGGAATTCTAGGCAGAAAAGTAATATGGCATATGTCTTAGTTCCTTTTCACTCGTCGCTGAGACAAAATACCTGATGCCCAAAGTTGGGAAAGGAAAGGTTTATTTCTTACAGTTTTTGGAGGTTGCAGTCCATACTCAGTTGGCTCCAAGGCAGGGTGGCATGGCGGTGCCGCAGTTCATGGCGGCTGCAGACAGCAAATGGGAACCAGCAAGAGAGCGACATGCCTTCCTCCTGCCATTACATCACATCCTGGCTCCACCCCCTGGGAGGGTGTAGCCCTGACACCATCAATTCAAGCACTAGACAATGAACCAATCACAAATGCATAATGCAAATACATGAGGCCTGGGGGCCACCAACATAAACCATGACATTCCACCCCTGGCCCCGAAAGACTCATGTACAACCTTTATACAAAAGACATTTAGTCCATCTCCAAGAGTTGCCAATGTCCTAACATTTTCAGCATTGCTGAGAAGTCCAAGTCCCAAGTCTCCTCCAGTATCTATGGCAAGCTCTTAACTGTAACCCCCTGTACAAATGAAACAAGGTTAAACATTTCTGAAATGCAAAGGCACAAAATAAACATTACCATTCCAAAAGTTACAAATGGGGAAATATAAAGCATTGGAAACAAAGCAAGTCCAATATCCAGCAGGGCAAACATTAAGTCCTAGAGTTCCATGCTCAGCAATCTGGTTGCAAGCTCCAAAAGTCTTGGGTGATTCCACCCCCATGGCACTTACAAGGATTTCAGCTCCCACAGCTTCTCCCTTAAACCTTCTCTGCTCAGTTTTTGCAGCTTTCCTTGGATGATCCACGTTCTTGGCTTTTCCAAACTTCTGGGATCTCCACTGCACCTTTGGCTTCACACTTACATCTTTACATATTGCCCTCTCAGAGGCACACTGCTTGGCCTCCCAGTCCCTTTGCAATTGAGGTGGAAGCCGTCTTACCCTCAGAATTTGTGCATTTTCCTTGCACCTAAAATCAGCACCATATGGATGCCACCAAAGTTTGCTGTCAACTGAAGCAGTAGCCAGGCTTTTCTCTCTCTTGGCTATATGGTTCCAGTGCCTGCATTGCTGGGCTCTGTTTACCTGATTGTGAAGAAAAGCTTTTCTACGTTGCCACCATTCTGGAATCTCATGTGGCTTCCCATGCCATTTTGGAGCATGGTGCTCTGAAGCTTTCTCATCTGAGAAAATTTCTTTCACTTTTAGAGTTTTGAGGCTGCAAAGGGTGGAGACCCACTGCTTCCTGGGATGCCCGGTGGCCATCTTTCTTATCTCTCTGTTTCTTCTCAGCAATCAAAGTCTCAGCACTATCTTTACAATCCACAGCTTTACTGGAGTTTTCCCTCTGGCCAAACTCACAGTGTTTTAAATTATCCTGTTTGGCTCTTTGATCTTGATTTGCAACGTAGATCTGGCTAAAAGCCCCCAACAATTGCCATGCCACAGCCTCAATGTTTGATCGCCTTGTAATTTCCTTTGCCAGATTAATCAGTCCATTACGCTTAACCTCAGTCTCAGGCAAAGTCTCTGGGCATGAGCAAAATGCAGACAAACTTTCTGCCAAGCCATAACACATGTCATAGGGAGTCCAACAACCAATACAGTCCTCCTTCCCAGCAGAAACCTCGCAAGCCTGGTCTTTGCTATCAGGCTTTCTATCAGCTTTCTGGTCTCCTGAGCTCTGACCAGAATCTCCTCTACAGGACAGCCTCAGCTGCTCCAGCTCTATGTATGCAGGCAAAAAGTCCGAACCTTTCCAAACTCTGCTCGCAAGCCATTTCCAAAGCCTCTCGAAAAACATGGTCAGGTATAGTCACAGCACTGACCCCACTCTCGGTACCAAATTCTGTCTTGGTTACTTTTCACTAGTTGCTGAGACAAAATACCTGATGCCCAAAGTTGGGGAAGGAAAGGTTTATTTCTTACAGTTTTTGGAGGTTGCAGTCCATACTCAGTTGGCTCCAAGGCAGGGTGGCATGGCGGGGCCGCAGTTCATGGTGGCTGCAAATAGCAAGCGGGAACCAGCAAGAGAGAGACACACCTTCTGATGAATTTTATTTTATGTGTATTTTACTGCAATCAAAAAGTTTGTAATTGAGTGTTGATGATGGAAAAAGGTTTCCCAAGGTTAGAGTAGGGAGGCTATGAGAAATTTATATACATTACTCTCAATTTTGCTGAGGATCTCAAATTGCTCTAAAAAGAAGAAAAATTTTAAGTCCATTATAAAAATAAATGAACTGAGGTCTAAACTGAAACCATCTTCAGTTCCTGGAGCCATGCTCTCAGGAGCTAAGAACAGAAAGAGTCTCTGGTCTCTCAGCTGCTTCACTTTTCACTCTCTTGTCACCCAGGGGCAGAACTCCATGAGGGGCTGAATGTTAACAGAGTTTGTGAGGTTAGGCTTCAGTGTCCCTGTCTCATAAATTTAGAAGTATAGGTTTGAAGCTCAGAGATACCAGCTAAATTCATCAGCATAACTAGAACTGATCCAGGACCTTGAAGAATACCCTAAGGACCATTGTTTGCCTTCCCCCCAACATCTGTATTGAATTTATTCTTATGTATAAAGCTCACAGTGGTCCAGGTTGCTATTCCAAATTCAAAACCATAAAACACAGCACCCCCTTTTTAAATAAATTTATGTAGTATTCTTGGATTAGCTCTGTTTACACTAGTGAAAGGAGGGGACATGTCTTTCCAATATGTTGTTTTGAGAAAGTTATAACTTAATAGACCATGCCTAGGGCTTACTGTAGAGCAGCAGTTGCCAACCTGTTTGCCATCACAGACTGGATACATGGAAGTTAGTTTTTCCACTGACTTCCATGTATGGAAGGAGGATAAGGATGGAGGGTGAGTAGAATGTTTTCTAGGGTTATTTTATTAGTGTATATTTGAAATACATAATAAATACATCGCCCAGTGCTAGCATCATTGCCTCAGCTATATCTCAGACCATCAGGTATTGTATTCTTGAGCCAATCTAGACCTTCACAGCGGGGTTTGTGCTCCTATGGACATCTAATGCATTTCTGATTGACAGGTGGTGGAGATAGGAGGTAGAGTTGAGGTGGCTGTCGTAATGAGGAGAAGCTATAATATAGCTAAAGCTTCATTAACTCTGACCTCCAATCACACCTACCTGCTTCTAGTAGAGGTTTGGAGAGCCCTTTATTAGAGTCAGTTCCACAGAACTCCAACCAAATCACATATATAAATACTAGTCCCAAGTTATACATTGAAATATGTAAGAGCATTTTGATGTATATAGATAAGAAATATTCTATTAGTTTATATGCTGTGCAGTGTTTTCTTCTTTTATTAACTACAGAAGCTATAGAAAATCAGTAAGAAATTTTAATTTAAGATTTGTGCTTTAGAAAAATCAGTGCAACAGTGTTATGGTAGATAGTTTCACAAAGGGTTACTCCAGAATTGGGCAATGAGCCAGTAGAAAAATTATAGTAATATAAAATTAAAATGATGAAGAGACATGTTTAAGAATGAGGAAAAAAGGGCAATCATAATCTCTATTCACTGATTGTGTGAAAAGGATAAGAGGGAAAGAAATCTAGAACAGGAATTATAAAACCTAAGTGTTTAATGACTTCCTGGAAAACTTCACAAATGCAAATTCAAATGCCCAACTCTTGGGTATTTCGTTTTAATTAGTACAGGATGGGAGTTGTTCTGAGAATTTTCATTTTCATTTAGTAGAGAAACTGACTTTGGTAATTCCGCTGATCAAAATTAAAGCAAAAAAGAGACGCAAGAGACATAGGCGATACAGGTGCTAATTTTTCTGTTTTATCTGGGACTATACCAGTAACAGTATTCAAAGTTCTTTGTTCTGGGAAATTTGTCAACTGTAGACAAAACTGAAGAGTTCGTCACTCAAATTTCTAAGGGAAAACATGTATTTTCCCATGAGAATATCTTGTGGAATATCTGTCTATCTAGATGTCAAATTGGTGATTATAAATTTAGAAACTAAGAAAGAGTTATAAGCTGGAAATATACAATTAGTAGGCACTATTATATAGGTAGAAAATCCTGTGACTCCAATCAAGATGCATAAGATGACAGTAAGAGAAAAGGAGTAAGAAGGAGGAAAATAACGATGGAAATTTTAATGACCATCAATCAGTATTGAAGGAAATATAGCAAAACATGAGAATAAGAAAGTGATTTCAATGAAAAAGATACTGAGAAGAGTGACTGAGATATCAGTGCCAATGATCTTAGCTGGAAAAAATATCAAATTGCTCAGAGAGGTCCCATTGCTTTTTGTATTTGGGAGATCCTCAGTGAATTTAGTAGGATCCTTTTTTAATCAGAGAGATTTATTTAATGTTTAATTTATATAGAATTGCATTATGGTGGCTTGAAGAATCAGAATAAAAAATAATATTTAATATCACCTAGTGAAACTGTCATGGAAGAAAAGAATAAAATTAGCACTTTTATTTTGAGTCTCATGAATCAGACAACAGATTAATTCAGCCTGCAGGAATTTTTAGCAGACTAGCAATGTGTTTGGATTTGATTTTTGTTTGCTGGTATTAGTAGTAGCATTTTGAAGTTCTCTTGTGAACAAGGAATCCTGGTATCTGAATCTGCACTTTTCACTGGCAGGGATCAGCATAGCAGTGTTGGAAGGCACAGATTATAGTTTTCCCCTGTCCCTCGCACCACTGCTGCCAGTGCCACCACCATGTATCTCACATCTGTCTTATACATCAACAGCCTGATCCGTGCAGAAATCTGAATGTGAGACCCAAATACCACATACACAACTCTGAAAGGAAGCAAAGTATCTATAAAGGGTGATTGAATCCAGTAAAAACTGCAGCTCTGTTTTTCTTGTTACCCTAACTAGCAAAAGCAAAAGAGTAATTACTGAAGTGAAGTCAAAATATGAAAAAGGAATGTGACGCAGAACAGTGAAGGAGAAATTATCCTTGGATAAGCAAGTAGAGTTTTGTGAGAAACAAGTTCGACATATAATGAAGACACAACTTAAGAACACAGCATTGAACACACACGACATAGACATGGTTGGTGTGGGAAGTCATGAAAGCTTTATTATAGTTTAGTCATATCACAAGTTTGAAATGAAGAAGAAAACAGCCTCAAGATTTTCAGCTGTCCTGAGAAGCTAATATTCAGCACTCTAAGAGTCCCAAAGCACAGTTTATGTTTTTATGCTTCTGATAAATTATACCAAAGAGTGCTTTGCTGTGTGGCATGATCCCGTGCAAAGGACTAGAAAGAATATGCTTGTGTAAATCCAGAGAGTTTGTAATTCAGGACTCTACTATGGCACAAAATGACCCATTTCTCAGCTTTGCCCGGAAGTGTGTATTTATACCTATACAGCCTTTCCGTGAAATTAAAACTCATGGTTGTTCAGGTTGATGTACTGGGGTCAAGTGTAACCACAAAAAATACTCCCTGAGTTGCATCTGTGTGTGAGTTAAGTTGTGAAGAGTGGCACGATCCTAAAGAGTGAGCAAAAATTAATTAATTAATGCTATAAAGTAATTCACTCACAGCTCTAGTGTGGCATCCAGCCTCTTCTAAGTAAAACCACACATGCACTGGATGGCTTATCTCTACTACACCGTTAAGGTAAAACTTTTCAGTCTAACACAGATCTTCCACAGCAAACTTTGAATGGAATAAACAGAATTTCAGAACAATCCATGATGACTTTATCCGTTGGCCAGATCAAATCATTTTCTGGCATATCCTGTTATATTTGGGATCACTGTTCTTTTTCCATAACAATGACTGGCCAGTTGTTTCATTTGCATTAATGGCAATGTTGCATCTACATTATGGCTGCATCATTCATTATCAACTCAGTCACTGCAATAAGTAGAGTTCATGAGTTTAACTGCTTTTCCAGAGAACAAAGTGTCTATGTCAGTGATGGTGAACCTTTTAGGGACTGACCACCAACCTGAAAGCCCAAACCTACTTACTTTTTGCAAAGAAGCAGCACTACAATTAAACCTGAATACTGAGGGTTTAATTTAGAAAAAACAGCTCATACATTAACATCTTTTGTGTTAAAAACAATAACATACAAGCTGCAGTTTTGTCAGCACTGGTCTAGGTGCAAATATGAGTAAAATACTCTAATTCCTCTACTTTTAGAGAAACTCCTATTTTATTTCCACAACTGTATTTTAAAATGATAATATTTTGACCACTATCACAATAATAAAATGATTGTATCCAAAATGTCAGTGTTCCTTTAGACCAGTAGAATCTTTTATACAAAGATTTTCAGATTGAAAAGGAAAAACATGTTTTAAGATGTAACATGGAAATGAAATGAGAGGCTTTCAAATCAATCACCCATTCATTTCAACTAATTCTTCTTAGTTATATTGAAACCATATAGGTCAGTCTAATGTAATCTCATTGGCAATCAGTACAAATGAATGATCTCGAAATTCCTCCATTTCTCTTGTGCATATACCTCTGAAGTTTCCCTAAAAAGATTTAGTGAAATTTTGGGCACAGAATGCTTTTTTTGTTCTTGAACTCTTTCAAATTGACTCACAAAAGAGAATGCTAGACATTTTTCTGTGACCCAGCTGGCACAGGGGGTCAGAGGTACTCAGAAGAAAAGTGAGAGCAGAGAAACCCCTTTGCCCTTGCTGTACTTTATAAAATTTCTCCCATTTCATTTTAATTTAAATAGAATTTTGTTCCTGTGCTCTTTTCTCAACATAATATTTCCATATAAAGGTTTTGATTCTTCTCAAAAGATGAGAGACAAAGAGAAAGTTATTGAAACTAAGGAAGAGATGTGATCAACTTATGACTTTCTAGTCTAGATGTATTTTGTAATTCCTTAGCCATGTGTCCTAACTTCTAACCTCAAACCTGTTATACCTTTCTAGGCTTCTCAGAGTAAATGACATCCACATTACCATTTCCATCTCATGAGGACTGACCATTTATCTACTTCCTCTCATTCTTCTTCAAGTCATTACCCCTGTGTTACTTTTCTCTTGCCATTGTAATTAAAAGTAAGCATTTGTGAATGAAAGAAATATAAATTTGTTATTTTGCAATTCTGGAGGTTTGACGCTTACTGCATTTCTCACTGGGCTAAAATCAAAGGGCAGGAAAAGCTTCCTTCTGAAATGTCTAAAGAGTGACCTGTTTCCTTCCTGTTCTAGCTTCTAGAGTCCTGTATTTCTCAGATGCTGGCATCCTCTTTCATCTTCAAAGCCAGGAAATCCTTCTTTCTTGGCATCACTGTGACCTTCCCTCAACTGACCCATAGCCTTAGAAACTCTGACTTCTCTCTTCCACTTTTGGGAAACACTTTGACTTTGGGGTGACACCACTAGGAAAATTCAAGGTGCTTTCCTATTTTAAGATAAAATGATTAGCAATCTTATCCCTATCTATAATTTTAATTTTTCACAACCTAACCTATACACAGACTCCAGAGATTAGGATTGGACATCTTTGAGAAGCCATTACTTTGCATATCGTAGTCTCCAAAAGTTCCTTAAACTTCATATAAATAAAATCTTCATTCATTAGGACAAGATTTAATTTCATTTTAAAAGAATTCTTAAGATACTAGGATCTTTTAGCATTCTTTGGAGAAAAAGTACCAACTAGGATTCAAAAGGTTATGCCAGGGAATTGGTCAAGATATTTAACTTCATGATCCTCAGTTTCCTTACTTAAGAAACAGAGATAATCTCACACAGTTCTCTGATGATCAGATGGGTTGATGACCTGAAAGACAATTGAAACTACTAAATTGAAGAAATGGCAGGTGGGAGAAAAGCAGTGTAGACTTACGAATATGTTCTGATCTATGTTGAAATCCTGCCTGTTTCATATGACATTAGGTTGGATTACTAAATTGTCCAAATAACTTTTTCCCACTTATAGAAGGAGCAAACCTTTCAGGAGCTAGGCAAATGAAATAAGCAAAATTTGATAAACTGCTTAGAAGAATGTTGGCAGTGCATTCTTGGCACGTGTTGTTAATTTTCATAACTAGCAAATGAAGAACTAACTTATATTTTGAGTTTCTCAAAATTTTAATATTAGGAGAAACAATGTCTTATTTTCAACTGTGTTAAGTATGTGGTTACTCTTTCTTAACATGTGTGATTTCATCAGTGTGGGTCTCTATTAGTTCTCCATCCATGTTTCCTGTTTTCAGCCTAATCTCTGATCAAGTCTCTCCACATGTGTGTTCTGAGGGTAAAATTATTGGGCTTGCATGTTTATCTTACTATTTCTCATAACTCTAAATTTGCAAAATTCTTGATGTTCTAATTATACTTTGAGTGTTTATCATGGGTAATGTTATTTATTCTTCTTATTGACTTTCATGCATGAGTTTGGGGAAGCAAGGCTAGAGATTTTTATTCTAGCAGCTATGGTTACCTACAGAAAGCTGGAGATCATAATTATCATTTCTCCTTCCATGTAACTACCTGATATGGCAGATATAATAGCACTAAGGAAAATAACTGATCTGGAAATACAGGAATCTTGTTCTTCCTGTAGAAAAAGATCTGAAACTATAATTTGTTTTATGTTTCCCATCTGGTCGGTTAGCTCAAAGTTCATTCATTTATGATTGCTTTGCTCGTTCCTTCAGCTCTTTACCTCAAATTATAACTACATTTCTCCAACACTTCTCACTACCTCTAGCATGTAACATCTAGAAGCTTGAAAACACCAGTAGATGTTTTGAAAATCAAGGGGCCTTGAAAAGGGAAAGAAACAGTATTTTAACATTAACTCCAGGTTATTTTAGAATAAGTATATTTAGGTGCTATATTAAAAGTAATATAATGAACTTCTTTGAGTTTCTTAGCCTAGTCACTCTTTTCCTTACATGTTCTGTGGGAAGAAGCCTTCTTAGTAACAAATATTTTTAAACTGTAATTGAAACAGTGCTCCCCAAGCACTATGATCACTAACTCTTAAACAGATTTTCCAATTTTGATATCTAAAATATATTTATAACCTCCCAATATGGACTCATCAACCTTCTGCCCATTCCTTCTCATTTTGTATTCACTTCATCCTTGCATTTCCCTGTGTCTACTTTAACTTCTGGGGATTTTCCCAAAAAAATTTAGACATGGATTTTCTGCTTAGCTTTTCATCTCTCACTGTTTTGTTTTTAATCTGCCAATCTTAATCAGATATTCTTCATATGCCAGAGAGGCTCCTGGAAGCACATTTATAACTGAAAACCCTCTTCCTCCTCTTCGTCATCCCTGCTCTAGTGTGTTCCTCTTCTTAATCACACCATGAATTCCTCCCAAGAATTCAGTACTCCAGTGCTCATTTTAAATAAAGATAGCTGAAAGAAAAAAATGAATAAATATGAGGGAGTAGAAGGCAAGAAAAGCAATAAACTTTTATTACTCATCTCTTTCATGCCTTCAGAATATAATCAAGAGCTAGAAAGTAAAATATGGTTTCAACTTTCTGGCATGTGGGATAAATCTTAAAACCAGACTAATTTGCTACAAATTAGTCAGTTAGACTCAATCAGGAGAAAGATGAGTTCCAATGCCAGCAAATTAGAGAAGACATCATTAGAGGCATAATTCTACCCAGGACTTCTGACTCGAAAAAACATGTAAAAACTGGAAAATGGTAATTTGCTGAACCAGAGATGGACATTTAATTGCTATGATTACATTACTGTGTTGAAGCACATAGTGCCCTTAATATTTCAGGGAGTACGATAAGAAGAAATGTAAGTTTTCTAGTATGTACTAGGATAGAGGAACAACTTCTTTCCACTTGAGTCAGGCTCAGAGTAATTGAATCCCTGAAAAAACTGAAGGTAAATTAAGATTTTGCCAGCCTCTAAAAGGTAACTAGAGCATTTAACAGAATGACATTTTCTCCAATGCAATACACATTTGGCAGAACCACTGTGCTATAAATACAATACTCATTGTAAGCATTCTACTTCTAGATTCACCAACTGCACTGAGTTAGAGATACATAAATCCAGTTCAGCTCCACTCATTCTGACTTCTCATTAGAGAAAGGATTAGTAACTACAGTTGTGCCAACAGCACATAAAGCTTTCTGCGGTCTAGATTTAACACAGGCTAAGTCTTAGCCCAGTGTCAGCTAGTGCATAGTCCCTAGAACAAGACAAATTAAATTTCTTTTTGTATGTAGTTAGCTACATAAAAGCTGTTCCAAAACCATTTGCTGTTAAAAAAAATTTCCTTGGTATACGATCAAATGTTCAGACCAAAATAGGGACAGTTTTATAAACAACCCAAAACTTTTTAAACAGTGAATGGAAAAGCATAATTCTAGTTTTGTATTATTTATATAAAACTCATCATTAAGCATACAACAATTGCTTTGATCATCTGAGTACACTCCTGTACTTTTCTTCAGAAACAGAATGTTTGATGAGCTGTTAGTGGGTGTTAGACAAAGCAAAAGGGACTTGTTAGATTAACTTTAAGTTAAATAGATTTTTCTTTCACAAAACTTCCCTTACGTTATCATGTTTAATATAATAAAAATACTAATTTCTAAATGTAACACAGAGAAACCAATGTTTCTCAATTTAATTTGATAATAAATTTCTTTTCAAAATTCATCACTCATCTCACAGGTCACCAAATACACATCAATAAATATAAATGGATTATAACAATTCCATCTTAAAACGCAGGAGAAGAGGCCAATGTCTTTCATTCACTCAATAGATTACAACTCTGGTTTCAGTAAGTACAGTGTCCCCCAAACAATGTGTAAACTGAATAAAGCATAAACTGTACTCTGACTTTTATTCAAACTGTGTATGATCATTTATAGGTGAACCATGATGGACCTTGAGATAGATAAATCATTACAATGATATATCATTACAATGAAGTAATTAGTGAACTTACATAAGATGTGTTTCATGTCTACAAAGAAGAGCTAGTGCAAAGGAGAAATGAAGGCAATGTTTAGAATGGGCAAAACATTAGCAGATATTCTACCAGAAAAATATCCTAAATGAAATTTCTGTTTTGTCATATCATTTTTGTGTTTTGAGATGAAGTATTTCTTTGTAGTTCAGGCTGGCCTTGAACTCACTATGTAGCCCAAATAGGCCTCTACTTCACAGTAATAGTCCTGCCTCAGCCTTGTAAATGCTAGTATCACAGGCATATGCCAACACAGCAACTCTGTTGTTGTGGCATTCAAGTGAATTAAGTTTTTATTTTTTTTTATTTTTTTAAAGAGAATAAAACAAAAGAGGGCAGAACAAAGCAGATCAGAACACAACAACATAAGCAACACAACGCTTTACAATAAGACAACCAGACATTAATAGTAGCTATCAAACTATATCTTTCTGTGCTATAGTTGAGCATAGTTTCAGATACAATAATATCAAACATAACACAATAGTATAAAACCATTCAAGGGAGTGAAAGAATTACAGGGCATTCTGAACCAAATAACTATGATCAATGGCTACTATAATATCTCATTTTCAATAAAAAGATTTGTTTATACTATCACATATATTAAAATCCCAGTAAGACACAACGTGATAGAACCAATGGTAATAGCACAGTAGAAGCATAGTAGGACTTCTAAGGAAGACAATATTAAATCAGCAATGGCTGCCATAGTCTTTTGTTTTCTTCAAAACCATTGTTCATACCATCATGCATAATAAAGTCAAACAAAACAGAATAAAATCTTTCCAAACGATGTATGAAAACACTGAAATGCTTCAAAGCAATGAAATGGGAAATCATGATTACTATAAAATCTTATATGCTCTTACCAACTCTCATACCAGGGAGACTATACAGTATTACACATGTGAGTTTGGTTTATTTTGCTTATGAGTATGGTCTCAAGTCGTGTCCATTTATTTATAAATATCTCAATGTGATCATTCTTTATAGCTGAGTAGTATTCTGTTGTATAAAAATACCACAACTTTTTAATTCATTCCTCAGTTGATGGGCACTTAGGTTGTTTCCAAGATCTGGCTATTACAAATTGTGCTGCTATAGACATGGGTGCACATATATCACTGTGGTATGATGTTTTCAGCTCTTTTGGGAATATGCCTAGAAGTGGGATAGTTGGGTAAAATGGGACTTCCAAACCCAGCTTTTTGAGCAATCTCCAGACTGACCTCCACAGTGGCTGCACGAGTCTACCCTCCCACCAACAGTGCAGAAGAGTTCCTTTTTCCCCACAGCCTCACCAGCACTTGTTGTTGGTAGTATTTTCTATTCTGGCCATTCTTTCTGGGGTGAGATGGAATCTCAGTGTAGCTTTAATTTGCATTTCTCTAATGACTAATGATGATAAACATTTTTGCATGTATTTATTTGCCATTTGTATTTCTTCATCTGAGAACTGTGTATTCATTTCAGATTCCATTTTGAGATGGGGTCTTTGAATTTCGAGGGTCTGATTTTTTTTAAATCTTTATAAGTTCTAAACAGAAGTCCTTTGTCTGAGGGACAATCCATTAAGATTTTTTCCCAGTCTGTGGGTTTTCTTTTCACTCTGCTGGAAATCTCTTTCGACATGCAGAAACTCTTTAATAAGATATGGTCCCAGTTATTGATTCTGGGAAGTATTTCCCGTGCGGTTTGATTCTTGTTCGTGGTATAGAGGTATATCTATATCTTTGAGGTTTTACCTACTTTGTCTTCCAACAGATTTAGTGTTTCTGCTTTAATATTTAGATCTTTGATCCATTTAGATTTCAGTTTAGTACATGGTGATAGGCATGGGTCTAGTTTTAGTCTTCTGCATATGGATAGCCAATTTTTCCAGCACCATTTGTTGAAGAGACTGTCATTCTTCCAGCGAACATATTTGGCCCCTTTATAAAAGATAAGTTGGTTGAGTGAGTTTGTGGTTGTGGTTGTATCTTCCAATCTATTCCACTGATCCTCAGATCTGTTTTTATTCCAGTACCATGTTGATTTTATTACAATAGCTTTGTAGTATAATTTCAAGTCAGGGATTGTGATGCCTCCTGCCTTGCCTTTGTTGGTTAGAATTGCCTTTGCTATTCTAGGTCTCTTCTGGTTCCACATGAATTTTAGGAGTGATTTCTCCAGATCTATGAGGTATGTTAGTGGTATTTTGACTGGGATTGCATTGAATCTGTATAGTAATTTTGGGAGAATGGCCATTTTCACAGTGTTTGTTCTTCCTATCCATGAACAGGAGATGTCTTTCCATTTTCTGAGGTCCTCTTTGATTTCCTTTTACAGGGTATTTTAATTTTCCATGTATAGCTCTTTTACTTCTTAAGTGAGATTAATTCCTAAGTATTTCATTTTTTTTGGATGCTAGTGTGAACGGTGTGGCTTCTCTTACTTCTCTCTCAGTATTTTTGTTGTTAGTGTAGAGGAATGCTATTGATTTTTGAGTATTGACTTTGTATCCAGCTACATTGCTGAATTTATTTATTATATCTAGGAGTTTTTCAGTGGAGTTTTGGGGGTCTTCTATGTAAAGTATCATGTCATCTGCAAATAGTGATAATTTTATTTCCTTTCCTATCTTTACTCCTTTTATTTCTCTCTCTTGTCTAATTGCTCTGGCTAGAATTTCCAGTACTATGTTGAATAGGAGCAGTGATAGGAGACATCCTTGTCTTGTACCTGATTTTAAGGTAAAGGCTTTCAGTTTTTGAGCATTTAATATGATGCTAGCTGTAGGTTTGTCATAGATGGCCTTTATTATATTGAGGTAAAACCATCTATTCCAATTCACAAGTTTCTTATCATGAATGAGTGTTGGACCTTATCAAAAGCTTTTTCTGCATCTATAGAGATGATCATGTGGTTCTTACTTTTGGCTCTATTGACATGGTGGATTACATTTATTGATTTACATATGTTGAACCATCCCTGCATTCCAGAGATGAATCCTGCTTGGTCGGGGTGAATAATCTTCTTGATGATTTGCTGTATCCTGTTTGCTAATATTTAATTGAGAATTTTTGCATCTATATTTATTAGGGAGATTGGCCTATAGTTCTCTTTTTTAGTTGGGTCTTTCTCTGGTTTTGGTACTAGAGTAATATTTGCTTCCAGGAATAACTTTGGAAGAATTGCTTCCCTTTCAATTTCATTGAAGTGTTTGAGGAGTGTCGGAATTAAGTCTTCTTTGTATTTCTTGTAGAATTCTGCAGTGAATCCATCTGGGCCTGTGCTCTTGTTTGTTGGCAAGGACTTAATTACATTTTCAATTTCAGTAATAGAAAGTGGGTTATTCAGCAGTTTTACATCTTCCTGATCCAGCTTTGGTAGTTCATATGTATCTAAGAATCTGTCTATTTCTTCAGTGTTATTGAACCTATGAGAGTAGAGGTTTTCAAAATAGGTGTTGATGATCTTCTGTATTTCCACTGAGTATGTAGTGATTTCACCTTTTTCATTCCTTATTGCATGAATTTGAGTTTTTTCTTTCCTTGTTTTAATAAGGTTGGCCAGGGGCTTATCAATTTTATTTATTCTTTCAAAGAACCAACTCTTTGATTCATTGATCCTTTGTACTGTTTTCTTAGTCTCTATTGCATTAATTTCTGCTCTAATCCTTATAATTTGCCTCCTTCTTTTGGCTTTGGGCTTGGTTTGCTCTTCTTTTTCTAGATATTTGAGTTGTAGCATCAGGTTTTTTATTTGTGTTCATTCTGTCTTCCTGATGTGGGAACTCAGTGCAATAAATTTTCCTCTGAGGACTGCTTTCATTGCATCCCACAAATTCTGGTAAGTTGTGTTTGTATTTTCATTTGCTTGTAGATATTGTTTAATTTCTTCTTTAATTTCCTCCATGACCCACTGATTGCTCAAGAGTGTATTACTATGTTTCCATGTGTTTGTAAAATTTTTGCGGTTCCTTTTATCATTAATTTCTAATTTCATGGCACTATGATCTGATAACACGCATGGGATTATTTCAATTCTTTTGCATTTACTTAAATATGTTCTGTGTGCTAGAATATGGTCTATTTTAGAGAATGTCCTATGTACTGCTGAGAAGAAGGTGTATTCTGATGTTGTTGGATGGAAAACTCTATATACATCTATCAAGTCCATTTGTTCACAGGTGTGATTCAGTTCTGTTATTTCTTTGCTGATTTTCTGTCTAGTTGATCTGTCCCTCTGTATCAATGGTATGTTAAAATCTCCTGTTACAATTGTGTTATTGCTCATTTGACTTTTCATTTCTTTTAATATTTGCTTTGTATAGCTGGGTGCTCTGGAATTTGGTGCATATATATTTAAGATTGTTATCTCTTCCTCTTGAAGCTTTCCCCTAACTAGTATGTAGTGAACTGCTTTATCTCTTTGGATCATTTTTGGTTTGAAGTTTACATCGTCTGCAAACAGGATTGCTACTCCCACTTTCTTTTGGTTTCCTGTTGCGTGAAGTATTGTTTTCATCCTTTGACTTTCAGTCTATGGGTTTCCTTTTGGGTAAGGCGGGTTTCTCGTAGACAGCATATGGTTGGATGTTGTTTCTTGATACATTCTGCCAGTCTGTTTCTTTTGATTGGTGAGTTGAGGCCATTTACATTAGTGGTTTTAACTGTTACATATTGGTTTATTGTTGACATGTTATCTTTCTGCTATTGTATCTTTAGCTTTCCATTCTATTTAACTGTCTGCCTTGCTTGGTGGTTTTATCCTATGTGTATCTAGAATATTTTTCGGTATTTCTTGTAGGGCTGGTTTGGTGGTCATGAAGTTTTTTAGCTGTACTTTGTCATGGAAGAATCTTATTTCTCCATCAATTTTGAAGGACAGTTTTGCAGGGTATGTCAGTCTGGGTTGGAAGTGGTTTTCCTTTAGGATCTGAAATACTTTACTCCATGCTCTTCTTGACTTCATTGTTTGTGATGAGAAGTCTGCCATGATTCTGATAGGTGTTCCTTCATAGGTGATCTGTCTTTTCTTTCTAACATCTTTTAGTATTCTGTTCTTATGGTGGGTTTCTGGGATGGTGATTATTATGGGTCTGGGTGTAGTTTTATTTTGGTTATGGCTATTTGGAGTTCTATATGCTTCACTAATCCTAACGTCAGTTTCCATTCTCATGTTTGGGGAGTTTTCAGCTATTACTTCTGTAAACATCCTCTTGATATCATTTGGGCTGTCCCCATCTTTTTCATTTATCCTTATTAATCTTACGTTATTTTTATTTGCATCATCTTGCAGGTGTTGAATTGTTATTTCCTGATTCCTTGTTATTTTTAAAAGATCTTTCCTTTCCTGCTCACTAGCTGTGATCTTATCTTCCAGGTCTGAAATTCTATCTTCACTTTCATTGAGGTGGTTTTTACAGCTTTCAATGAGTTTTTGATTTCCTGTATATCTCTTTGAATCTGCTTTATGTATTCTGTTTGTTTCTTATAGTGTTCATTCAGGGATTCTATCTGTTTGCTTTGTTCCTCTAATTTTTTAGCTGTGTCTTCACTAGATGTGTTCACTATTTCTTTCACTACTTTTATCATTTCTTCTTTTACCGGGGCAATTATTTCTAATTTGAATTTCTCCATAGCTTCCTCTAGTTGCTTCTTTATTTCAGTTGATATCATTTCAGTCATTTCAGGTGTATGTCTTCTATTTTCTTCTATGTACATGGCTCCCAGGCTTTTTTTGGGATGGGCTGGTGATTTGAACCTGCTTTTGGTCTTTCCTTTTGTCATTTTTCTTTATTTCCTTGTTTTGAGTGGTGTTCCAAAGCTTCCCCTGGGTGTGTCGCAAATCTCCTACTGCATCCTCAGCTACTGGAGCAGTCTCAGCTCCTCTGCAGGTACTTGGCTCCCTCCGGCAATCTCCACTCCTCTGCAGACTCTTGGATCTCTTAATTGAGATGCAGAAGCTGGGCATGGAGAACTGGGGCTGGCAGAGCCCCAGGGCAAAATCCCCTGTCCTAGGGGTGTGGATATGAACTCAGCAGCTGGTGGTGCTGGTCTCAAGGATGTCCCCAGGCCAGCCCAATTGAGCCCAGAGTCCTTGCACAAGGTTCCTGCCTCCTGGACTGAAACCAGGCCGCTGAACAAGGTTGACTGAGGCCCTGAAATCTGCTAGACCCAGTCCAGCATCCCAGTAGCTCCCCAGAAACTCAAAAACCAGAACATTATTCTCCAACCTTCCCCAGGTCAATGGAACTCACCTGAGGCAATCTCCCTAAGTTTTTATTTTAAATGAATAACAACTATACTGGATATAGATGGAGAATAGGGCAGAGAATGAAGAACTAAACCAAATAACTTTGGAAAGTATTTACATTTTGAAACTTCAGGCTAAAAACAAACAAGTAAAAAACAGTTTCTTCCCAATTCCCAGTATCTACTGTGCATTTTGGATCTTATTTACTTATTCAGCTTCTCACACAAGCAAGGCAATATGATGTTTACACATGTAGGTTTGATTTATTTCACTTATGAGTATAGTAAAAAATTGCCTCCATTACCTATAAAAGTCTCAAGTTTATCCTTCTTTATGGATGAGTAGCACTCCATTATTTACAAAAAACATTTTTTTAATCCATTCCTCAGTTGATAGGCATCTGGTTTGTTTCCAAGATTTAACGATTACAAATTGTGCTGCAAATTGTGATATATATTCACCCATATTTATATATGATATAAATGTGGTATGATATTTTTAATTGTCCTGGGAAGATACTCAGAAGGGGAATAGCTGGGTCAAATGAGACCTCTAATCCTAACTTTTTGAGAAATCTGCACAATGATTTCTACAGTGGTTGCCCCAGTCTACCCTCCCACCAACAATGACGAAGTGTTCCTTTTCCTCTACAGTACTGCCAGCATTTGTTATTGGTTGATTTATTGATAATAGTCATTCTTTCTGGGGTGAGATAGAATCTCAGTAGTGTTTTAATTTGCATTTTTCAAATGACCAATGATGCTGAACATTTTTTTCATATATTTCTTTGCCATTTGTATTTCTTCATCTGAGAAGTGCATATTCATCTCAGATGCTCATTTTTGGATTGGGTCTTTAAATTTGGGAGGCTTGATTTTTTTCAGTTCTTTATATGTTACAGATATAAATCCTTTGTCTGAGGTACCACTGGCTATAATTCTTTCTCCACTCTGTGGGTTGTCTTTTTAGTTGGGGATTTCTTTTGTTCTGCAAAAGTTTTCTAGTACAGTGAAATTCCATTTATTAATTTTTTTGTAGCATTTCCCATGCAGTGTGGGTTTTGTTCATGAAGTTTCTAACTACACCTCCATCTTCAAGATTACTACTTGTTTTCTCTTCCAGTAGATTTAGTGTTTCTGTTTTGGTATTCAGATCTTTGATCCATTCTGATTTTAGTTTAGGGCATGATGATAGGCATGGGTCTAGTATAAGTCTTCCAGGTGTGGAAAGTCAGTTTGTCCAGCACCACTTATTAAAGAGGCTATCTTTCTTCCAGTGGCTCCTTTGTCAATGATAAGGTGGATGAGTATGTTTGGAGTTGTGCCTTCATCTTCTATTCTGCTTCACTGATTCGCAGGTCTGGTTTTGTTGTTGTTGTGTTGTTTTGTTTTGTTTTGCTTTTGTTTTTCAGTACCAAGCTGATTTTATCATAGTGGCTTTGTAGTAGAATTTCAGGTCAGGGATTGTGATGCCCCCTGACTTGCCTTTGTTGCTCAGAATTGCTTTTGCTATTCTAGATATCTTCTAGTTTCAAATGAATTTTAGGAATCTTTTCGCTAGTTCTGTGAGGTATGATATTTAACTGGTATTGCATTAAATCTGTATAGAAATTTTGGGAGAAGAACCATTTTCACTGTGTTCCTTCTTCCTATCCATAGCAGGATATATCATTCCATTTTTGGATACTGTTTTTGATCTCCTTTTTCATAGTACTGTAATTTTCAATATATAGCATTTACTTCCTTTGCTGTATTACTTCCTAAGTACTTTTTTTTAGATGTTATTGTGAAGGGTGGGTTGCCTAATTTTTCTCTCTATGAGTCTGTTGCTTGTGTACAGGAATGCTATTCATTTTTGAGTGTTACTTTGAATCCAGGTCCATTACTGAATTTGGTGATAGTGAAACTGATGAGGGAAAGGAAGGAAGATAAAAGCAAAATATATACAAGATAGTTAAGATAGTTATACAGCTAGATCCTCTGTGTTCATTGAAAGCAAAGATGTGTGCTAAAATTGTCTAGACATGATTTCATGCCTCTAATACTCTGAGTAACTGTTATGAAGATAACAATACAAAATGTTTTAATTATCATTACTCTCCTATTATCTCAGCTTGAAACTGTTTTATTTTATTTCTGTTTTTCTTATCTTTAAAATGAAATTTTAAAAAACTTCTAAGCACATATTGAATGTTCATTAATATGGTTCCTTTTTGCAGATGTACATGTTAGTAATTCATTGTGTTAAAACATGTGTTTAAAATATATTTTTAGAATATTTTTGAAATATCTTTTCAGGTTTTTTATACTGTTAAAATGTATTTTAATTGTCACTTAGAAATTATATAGTTATGGGAGAAAGAGTGACATTTCAAGGCATGGGTACATTGCACAATGCTCAGATCAGTGCACTTGGCAAGTCTGAAAGCCCAGACATACACATTTCTTCACATTGGGAACTCTCAAAATTCTCTCCACAAGCTTCATTGCTGCCAATCACACTGACCTTATTGTGCTGCGGAACATTAGAAGTGAAGTCCTGCTATCCAAATGCAGCCCCGCACTCATCAGAGATCCTCCCCCCAGCTCTCCTCTCCACGCCCATCGCCAGGCTCTCATAATCACTGTTCTGTTCTGTCTCTATAAAACCAGCCTCTTAGTTTCCACACATAAGCGGAGCGTGCACTATTTGTCATTCTGCGCCTGCTTTATTTCATTGAATACAGTCTTCCAGCTCCATCCATGTTGCTACAAATGACAGAATTTAATTCTTTTAATGGCTGAATAATACTTCATAGTGTATTGCTAGCACATTTTCTCAATTCATTCTTCCATAAAATGATACCCAGCTTGATTCTGTATCTTAGCTATTGGCAGAAGTGGTGGAATAAAAATCTGAGAATGGATGTCTCTTAAACACATTGATTTCATATCCTCTGAGTATATAGTCAGCAGTAGAATTGCTGAAAAATATGACAGTCCTATTTCTAGACTTTCCATACTGTTTTACACAAAGGCTGTACTACTTTACATTCCTAATGTACTACATACATTGCAGCATATGAAAATTCTACTTTCCCTTCATCCTCACCAGCTTTGTCATTTCTTGTTTTAAATAATTCCAACTTGAGCTTGGCGTGGTGGTACATGTTTGTAATCCTAGTACTCAGGAGACAGGAAGATCACCACGAGTTTGAGGCCAGGCTGGATTATACAGTCATTGTGTGTTCAATGTCAGCCTGAACTGAACAGCAAGACCCTGTCTCAAAGGAAAAAACAAAAATTTCTAACTGGAATGAGGTGATATCGTGTTGTTGCTTTTGTTTGTTTTCCTTGATCATTAATGATGTCGAGCATTTTTTCATATATTTTACTTGACAATTTGTACTACACAACTGTTTTTGAGAAAAGTCTAAGGTCATTTGCTCATTTTTTAACCAGATTATTTGACAAATTCTGGGATATTGACTTGTTTGTGCTCCTTATATATT
The DNA here is from genome assembly GCA_004027295.1 of Dolichotis patagonum. Lineage (NCBI taxonomy): Eukaryota > Metazoa > Chordata > Mammalia > Rodentia > Caviidae > Dolichotis > Dolichotis patagonum. Next base: position 9,014 of record PVJX010001093.1, on the reverse strand, counting down.
CTGAAATGCATATTCTTGTAATAAATTTTTTTTCCAATTTTGGAAAATCTCTTGTCTGTAAATACCTGGATAGTTTCCTGGATTTTCTATTCTGCCTCAGTGGTTTATTTGCTTTTATGCCAATGCCGTGCTATTTTTGTCATTATAATTTTGTAGTATGCTTTGAAATAATCTATTGCAATGCCTCCAACTTTGTGTTTTCTGGCCAGGATTTCTTCTAAGGTGGAGCAGTCATTTTCTCTATTTACAAACAAATATAGAAAATTATTTTATATATTTTTTCTGTAGAGAATGTCATGGTATTTTTTTTACAAATTGCTTTGAATCTGTAGATAATTTGGGGTTGTATGCATATTTTGCTTTGAATCTGTAGATAATTTGGGGTTGTATGCATATTTTAACAACATTAATTCTTCCAGTCATTGAGCAATGAATATTTTTTTCTTTTTTTGTTCTCTTCATTTTTAGTAGTGATTTTACATTTTAACTGTAAAGTTCACTCACTTCATCCCTCCATATTTTTTAATGCTTTTGAATGGAATTGCTTTATTGATTTCATTGTCAGTGATTTCATTATTGGAACATAAAAGTGCTGCTAATTTCTGTATTCTGCAAATTCACTGGATTCATTTATCAGTTTTAACATTACATAGTTCATTTTATATGAATATACTTTTTTAATACAGCATTGTCTAATGCAGATTTAACAGTGATATGGAAATTAGTATGTTTGCCTGGAGAAAAGACAATAGCAAATGAATTGAGGAATGGGGACTGCAAATGAGCTGAGAGTAGGACTAGCATCTCAAGCTCACGAGCTCTATAGTAACAAATCCTATGAAGGCAAGCACTCCAAATGCTTGAGTACTTACAAACAGAAGAAAATCTAAAACATTCCAACTTCACAATTTTGCCTATGAGTAATCTTTTAAAAAGAACATACAGTAAAAAACTGCATCATTTTTACTGCATTCCAAAAGTAAGAGTAACTAAGTTTACTTGCTCTCCGTCCCAACTCATCCCTCCAGAGATACACATTATTTTCCATAAATTCATAGAACAGAGGAAACTATCTATTTAGGCAAGATAGTGTGTAGCTTATGTGTTGCAGGGGCTGCCAGGAATTTTTAAATCAGCAAAACTATAACAATATGATATTTGTCATATTAAAGGTCTAGATATAATAGTTACTACTTGGTATGAACTATTGTAACATATGTTTTAATTGATTTAAAACTTAAGATAGCTCTTCAAACTGGGTACTTTCTGTTTGCATTAAATGTCTGAAATCTGAAGTTCAGTCAGGTCAAGTAGATTGTCTCAATGCGAGATTGTACATGCACAGATAGTACTCCAGCCCGTCTTTTGGATTCCAGATTATTTTTGTTAACAACTGTGATCACTCTAAAACCTGTTAGGAAATTTTGGCACTAATTGCTGGGAGTTCATACACCAAATAAAACTAGTTAATTTTTAAACTCCTCAGTGAATCATTAATTATATATCTTTTATACATGTTCAGCATACTACTTTTTCTTTTTTGAAAACCTATTTCAAATATCACAAAACAATGCTTTAACACCATATGGGGACATTGAGGACTCCCTCCTGCAGAGAAGAATAGCACATTTTTCTACTGCCAAGATGAAGCTGCAAAGGAGAAACAGGAAAGGGAAGGTCAATTTGGTTTTTGTTTACCTCAGGAGTTCTCTAACAATCCACTGAGCTGTTGTTTTATGCAGTGAGACTTCGCAGACCATGTCAAGACAGCTCACAGCCAACTCATTTTTTATTTAGGAAATGTGTGCATAATGGCTTCAGTGTCTGAGGTTTCCTCTGAATCAAATTTTGTAACACACTCGCTTTGGTTTCATTTCGTTTGGAATTTGCCAGGAGAGAAACTGTGAATGAAGATTCCTCTGGTTTATGTACTTTTCTCCAAACACCGGAGACACGGAGTATGAATTAATTATAACTCCATCTAAATTCAATAACTTAGTGACCAAAGCACTGATGTCCCTTCATGGATTTTATTCTGGATTTGCATGTTATGATCTTATTCTCTCTGCTTTTTTGCCATTTATAGAGCTTTGTAAGGGTTATATTGCAATAGTTTAATATTTTTTACAGATGCTAATAAAAGTTTATCTTATGCCAATGGTATTTTTTTTCAAGTGAATGTACAAAGATACCATACAGAGCACAAGTACCTTAGATTCTAAGATTAGTTGTTTTCCTTGATATTCCTCGCTGTAAATTTCTGGTATTCATTAAATTAATAGCAATCATAGAATATTCATATTAATCTGCTAATTAGATTCATTTTGATGCCCACAGATGAATAGTCTATATGAATCATATGTAAGTGGTAGTGCTCTGGAGACATTAGCAAATCTAACACTTACTTCACCAACACCCTCAAGTCTGCCTTTAAATTCAGTGAACTCCGAACTATACATTGTTTTTCAGAAATATAACTGTAGGTAAGAAGTGGGCTATGAGATAATTGGTATTATTGATCATGGGTTCATCATGTAATCAGTCATGTGGGTGAAATCTTACCTGGTAGGGAGTATTTTCATATTGGAGTTGATGTAATTCTCTCACTTCATTTCTCAAGTTCTGAATATCTGATGTGGAAACTCTGATTTCTGTTCAAAGGTAAAAAGAATCCCTTGCTAATTGCTATGTCACTATAAGCATAAATTACAAAGAAATTAGAAATGGGTAATTAAGCATCGTTATTTGACAATGTAGCTGTAATAACAAGCTATAGTATTTATTCTGTATCTAATTTAGGGATGTTTATTAGTCTATGAACCTGAATATACCTAAAGTAATGTCAACATAATACATAAAATATAAAGATATATTTCATACTGTATTCAGTTTTGGACTGGAGTAATAAAAAATCACATTATTCACAATTCATATTGCATTATTTACCAAATCAATATAAATTCTGCATCTTTTCTATGATGAAATCTTGAAATAAAACTTAATCAAGCATTTTCACTATAACATTAGTAATATCAGAGGAAAAATATCCCTAAGATTTAGAAACAGAATTAGTTTCCCCCAATTTAGAAAGGTAAAAGTCAAGTTGGAAATCAGATATATGACAGTCCCATAAATTTGTACACCTACTATTACTAAGGTAAGTGAAGATTGATTCTGAACTGTGAAAATGGATTAATGTATTTAATATCTGTACTTTCAATTACTTTATTATAGACAAGTGATAATTTGTTAACTATGTAATGAAATCATTGCATTATATGTGTACAATGCAGCATTGTTAAAATATACTTTAGAAACAAAGAAATTCTGTCAATATGTTGTTAAATATTGATAGTAATGCATCAAATGTTACATTACTGGTGTAAGGAGCATAAGCAGTGTTTTTCCTTCATCTTGGAAGGGATGTTTTGGCATCCTGTATTACTGAACCTATAGAAAGTTAATGAAGTATTTTGAAATTTATTTGCCACTTCCTGCCACATATTTATTTTTCTTATCAAGATTTTTAAAGAGTAGCCACTTCCTGCTTACCAGGGATGAACAGAATGTCACCAGTGCAGTGGAACACACTAGTGAACAAGTGAATGACAGAGAACCCAAATCCTTGTAGACTAGGTTATGACAGTCCCTGTGAATAAATCTTGTGTAAATAATGGATGTGGTCCTAAAGTAGGAAAGTAAGAACTTTTTAAAATGTTCTAATGTTCTCTATTAGTAGATGCAGAGAAAATAGCATCATCAGACCCTTGGATGCTGACACTACCTACAGGAATTCAATCTTGTTTTTAGTAACACAGTTGAGATAGGGTTGAGATAGGGTTAGTTGTTTCAACTTGGCCTTTCCGATCTGAATGTTCTTCGCGCCAAATGGCAGGAAATATTAGGGATTCTACTATTTGCTAAATACGATGTTTGACTGATGAAAAACCTTTCCTTTGTACTGGTAAATGAGATAATCTTGCAGGGATATATGAAAACCTTACATATCCCTCTGCTAGATAAGTGTCCAAAATGGGAAGGAGTAAATACGTTTCAAATCTTGACTTTCTGTGGTTATCACCAATGTGAGTACGTAGTAAAGCTTGTTACCCTGTGTCTAGTAGGTGTGGAGGGGGGGAGTGGGCATTTGGGAAGATGACGGACACTGAAAGGGGAAGAAATGCACGCAGTGAATCTTGCCTGCATCATCTTCATAATCTGTCTGCCACGGTGATCTTCAAACCACAAAAACCATAGCTCAATTTTGCCTCTCAAATATAATACTCTACTTTTAGCCAATAGTAAACAATAGAACAGTTCAGCACAGCAGGTTAAGGATTTTTCTGTCAGGCAAATACTGTACTAAATCTTTTATGTTTAATATTCATTTAATGTTTATAGTAACTGTGAAATAAGTGCTCTACTTACCTATAGTTTCCTTTATAATGTATCAAGAATATAAAGTGATAGGAAAGTTATCTATAAATCCACAGCTTACATCAAACCTAGAATAAGAAGATTACATTCCCTCCCTCCTTCTAATCCTGCCATCCACTTTTGCACACACCCTCAATATAACTGCTGCTAATAATGTATATCCTTCCTAGATCTTTTCTGTTTATGAAAATAGGAGGCTATCTGGGAAAATTTTTTGTACCTGGAATCGAACTTAGTATATTGTACTCTCCAGGTGGGCATTTACGCCACTAAGCTATATCCCTGGCCCTATTTGAAGCATTTTTGATGTCTTACAAATCAGTTACATTTCCCACACTTCTGGAAACACATAAACTTCACAGATTATTGTGTTACCTTCACTGAGAAAATTAGAAATACGTAATATACAGTTATGATGGAATTCCCCAAATGGCATAAGTACTCAGACTCTAATAGAATTGAGTTTTTAAGATTTGATGTTTATTTCACACCTGAGTATATATACTAATATTCATTTGTGTTACTTTAGTTAGGTTCTGAAATGAATCCTTATTAACTCTTGTCCTGTGAACAACATATATGGTGTAAGGGTTACTCCAGTCTTTGGACATATATTGGAATCTAGCCAAGCAGGTATCTCACTGAACTCATGACCTTAGCTACACCCCAACCTAAACTTCTTGGTGCTACATCTCCACTGTTTAAAAAAGATCAGGAGAGAAAAATTTAAGTAAAACACTTATTTTTCAATATTGCAAAAGGATTGCAAGTATGGAACTACAAAGTCTTCTTTCTAATAAGAGACAGAAAACTCAGTGCTATGTTTACACCAATGATAACGTGGTATCAAAATCATGTTCATGATAACATTCAGGGTTACAAATTCAGTAATAAAGGTACAAAACAAAAGAAAAACTGTTTTCATTCTTTTCAAATATAATCATGACCTCTAAGCTAATTCTCAAGGTATATAGTTTATAATATTAAATTATACTAGAGGGAAATTTTTCAGTATTAAATATTTTTATTACAGGATAAAGACAAGCATTAAATGACAATTCCAAAAGTCAGGGAAAGGATTAGAAAAAAAAAAAACCTAAAGGACACAGTACAAAATCAAATACTAATAAACTGAAAAATAGAAAGAGAATAAAACCAAAACCCATATTTTTCTGTTACAATCATAAACTTCTCACGAGTCTAACTGAGATGAAGGGAAAATATAAATACATAAAAAGTCTAACTGATATAAAAGGAAAATGTAAATACATAAAATTAAGGATGGTAAAATATAAAATTGATAATGTAAAATTATAAAAAGATATATTTTTACATAAGTTACACTGAAGCATCAATACCTTATTTCAAGAACAAATGTTTTGGCAAACAAATCTCTAAAAGCATTTTCTCAATGTGAAAAATAGTATGTATAATAAATCAATCTATAAAAAATAATTAGCAGCAAGACACTATAGAAATTCCCACTAAAATAAGAAGCAGTAAAAATTTACCCAATATCATCACTGCAATTTAACATTTCACTGAGGGTCTTAAAACATGGCTGGAATAATTGAAAAAGCATACTATGCACCCAGCTGAGAAGAAAAGACATTAATAATCTTTACTAATTAATGAATAGGTTTAATGCTATTTAAACTATATCCCAAAGTGATTGTTTCTAGAAATTGATACAATGATTCCAAGTTTATCAAAAACTAAATGGATTAAAATATCCAAGAAAACTTTTAAAAATAAATATGGAAGCTTTGTTTGATTGATACCTAACATAATCAGAACCTCAAAACCTTTAGGATTATTATGCAAAAATTTACAGACAAACAACCTGGTGTAAATTGTCAAGACACAAATTTTCTCAATAATGTTAAATAATTAAAATGGTATCAAAAACATACTAGGAAAGGGGAAGATAGAGATGAGATGAAATATTCAAAAAGCAGCACTAAGAAAACATAGATGCTCAATTAACAAAAAAATTAACTCCAAGGTAATGAAAGCACTAACTAAAGCTAAAATAAAGCAAAATATTTGGTAAATATTTTTCAAATTTCATTGTAGGAAAATATGTTTTTTGGTTAGTGCCCTTAATTTTATTTTTATTTTGGAAATATATAACTATGAAATGAGCGGTAAGACTCAATTCCTGTGTCTTTATCCAGTTCAACAATCCCACATTTTGCAGTCTTTCATTACCTCAGTAATGCAGGGAAAAGCTATCTATTTGATATGAACATTTAGCAAAAAATAGAAACAGAAGCTAATATTCAAATGGAATATTTTTCAGATTTAAAAAACCTGTTGAAGGCATCTTGCAACAATTACATAAAGGTAATTACTGAACACATCCAACCTAAAACTCAACAAAAAATAGAATATTATAGCTTTTTCCAGTAAATAAGAAAATAACTACAAATTTAAAACAGACAGTTGAAAAAATACCTGTCAAAAATAGAATAATTGGGAGCAAAATGAGGAAAGATATAACTTTTCAGATTTCAGGGATAATTTATCAAGACTAGAGAGTATTCTTTAAATTACTTATGTTTTCGGACACTCATCTCAAAGAAACCATGAATATTGAGCCTTCTCTAGCCATAGAGCTGGAAAGAAGATCTGAGAAAGAAGAGAAAAAGGGGTGGGTTGGCACAAGGAACAAAAATGATCAGGATGTGATATGTACATTTACCAATAACCCAAGCTTAATGTAACCACGATGCATCACAAAGTAATTTAAAAGAAGAAAGAATAATGGAGCCACTACAAACAGTATTAGCATTACTTATGTAGACTGGTATGCGCTGTGGGCTGTAGGAAGGGTCAGGTAAAGTAAACAGGATCTTCATGGGTATCTAGTTCCATAATGCAGATCAGCAGCGTGGCATTCTTCACCACAGAGCACTTGGAAAGAAAAACAAGAAATAAAAATAGTGAGGGTAAAAAGATGAAATGATCAGTTTACAACAGATAGGACTATAGTTTTAAGGAAACAAAGACAATCAATTTAAAACTATTATAGAGAAATAATATGGAAAAAGTCAACACAGAGACTGATTATAATTCCAGAACATGAATTAGAAAATATAATAGATAAATAGATCTTTATTTTCAATAGGTAGATGAAACAGACAAACTGTAGGGAAATTAGCAAAAACTTTTAGGATCTATTTGGTGAAAACTTCGTACAGAGGTACATTAGAAAGTCTTGAAAAAACAAAAATACCTAAGTTGTTTGAAACCAAAAATTTCACATTGTGAAGATGTTAAACCCCTCTCACTTCATGGAATTAATACAATTTGAAGTAAACTTATATGAAAATAAAATGTTAAAATTAACTTTGTTGTGTTGAAATAAATAATGTAGAACTACTCAAGAAAATTATGAAAATTGAGGTGAAGTGTCCTGCAGAATATTAAAATTTTATAGAGTTACATAAACTAGAATAGCTTGTACAAGTGAAATAATACACCCATGACTTGCAAAAAGCACATAGAAATTGCCCAGAATGACTATTAACTCTTAAATTTCTCTATGGATTAAACGTTAAATATTCTGATTTTTGAAGTCTCGACTGGAGCTTGAAAATGTCCATTTTTAAAACAAGATTCCCAGATTATTATAACTCAAGTACCCTTTCCTTATCTAATCCATTTGTTAACTAAGAGAAATTCTATTTGCAACACAAAATTTCATGTTGACTCTGCTTACTGGCCCATGGCACATGTTACATTCACACAAATTTGTTACAACAGCTCAGCACATTTTGTTGTTTCTCAGAGCTAAAAAACTGAAAATTCAAAACTGTTGACGCCTATTCATACAAAATAATTACATAATTATAATTAAATATTTTATAAATCAATGAAATGAAATGTGAGTTCAGAAAGAAAGTTTCTATCTTGATTACTTTTCTCTCTTGCTGAGACAAAATACCCAACATCCAAAGTTAAAGAAGGAAAGGTTTATTTATTTCACAGTTTGTGGAGGTTTCAGTCCATAAACATCTGGCTCCAAGGCAGAGTGGCACATGGCAGAGGGCAGTAGTTCATGGTGGTGGAAAATAGCAAAAGGCAACAAAAGCAAAAGGAGGAGCACAGAGAGGAGACTCTTTCTGTCCCTTATATTGTATGCAGGCTACACTCACTTGAATGTAGCACTCATATCCATAATTCCAGCACTGGACCATGAGTCATTCACAAACTCTAGAAGCCCACCTCCGTGACTGCATGAGACTTTGGGGAGACATCCAGACTCAAATCATAACAGTTTCTATTAAAGCTAAGTTAACTGTTTTAGAAAAACCATAAAAACAAATTGCTTATAAAGATCCTTTTGAATTGGTGTGGATGAGAAAACTGCAAAAAAAAAAAAAAATGGGGGCACAAACCATTAAAAATTAGAAGGTTCTCCCTGAAATCAATCATAAATTTCTTTTCTTAACTTGTCTCACTTTAACAGACATGAGGATCATTAAAGCAAGAGTAATGATACAAAAATTAATAATGATGCATAATCAGAGAAACTGTAATATAATTGAATAGTTTTCAGTGGAATGCACATT